>JACXGI010002984.1:52478-67448 GCA_016801175.1 Esox masquinongy
ATTTACTGATCTGTGTACATTTACAGTGTGGTCATTTACTGATCTGTGTACATTTACAGTGTGGTCATTTACTGACCTGTGTACATTTACAGTGTGGTCATTTACTGACCTGTGTGCATTTACAGTGTGTTAATTTACTGATCTGTGTACATTTACAGTGTGGTCATATAGCAGGCACTCTTTCCAGAGCCACTTACAGGAACAGTTAGGGTTAAGTGATTTGCTCATAGACACCTTGTCAGCACAGGGATTCACTACTAGGCTACACATGCACACATGCACACAACACTGTGTATATGAACAACATAGACAACTAACCTATTTTTTGATGAGGTTTGGTAAGAATCTCCTCCCAAGAGTTAGTCTCTAGGTTGTAGGCATGTATCTGAGTGGGGACAGAATATAAAGCCCATGTTAAAGTACATCAGTAACACCATCACATACACACTCAGTGTACACGCCTCCTGGACCACACCTTGTCTAGAGGATACGATGTCCAGGAGGTTCCACCTCCTAGGATGTATATTCTCTGTCCATCATGGGCCAGCTCATGTCTGTACCTGACCGAGGGAGAACGACAGATTAACAACATTCACTTGTGCACAAGGTGTCCTTTTTAAATGGAGATTAGGAGGATCAGCGTGGTATGTGACTGACCTCTCCTTGGGCAGGTCTGTGGGGGGATTGTTTGGCTTGAGGTGGGTCCACTCCCTGGTAGTCAGGTCCAGCCTGTGCAGGTCTGTGCTGTAAACGTAGCCAGTAGTCCCTCCAAACACATACAAATATCCATTAATGATGACCATTGCCTGGAGGAGAAGGAGAACAAGGGAGATATTAAGCAGGAGAACCTGTTATTGGGGGGGGGGGTGTTGGTCAATCCCCTGGGTTAACATCTCCTACTTTTATGAAATGGGCCAGAGGATCTGTAGTGACCACAACTTTGTAAAAAGATGCCATTACTTTTAATTAAACAACTTGCATTTTTTTTGAGAATCACAGACACCAAGATTCAACCAACTTCCGCAATTAGTCAGCTATGAAAATTCAACTAATCACTGTGTGGAGGCAAAATACGTGTCCTCTTCCAGGCAGGTTCATCACAGCTCTGGTTTCGCTGCACTAATAGCGCATTTATTCCTGGCATCTAAAGCTATGTGCCAGAGCAGCTGTTTACTGTGGACTAGCAGAAAAACTATTTAAAGCTTAACCAGGGGCTTTAGCAGTTTTTACTTTTTACATATGTGCAAATCCTGGGCTTTTGCAGTTACAATCATTAACAACATTCTGTGAGCATGCTGCATAACAGAATTGTTAAAAGAGTAAATAGAAGGCCCTAACTTGGATGTACCTCTCTAGAAACAATAATAATAATCATAATAATTATAATAAGAATTAATAATTCGAAAAATATCACTAAATTATGTCCTAGCTGGGGTTGGGCGGTAAAATCACCAAGAATTAAGCAAAAAAAAAAAAATACTTCTGAAGACATTATGGAAAGGTATACATTTGGTATTTACAAATATATATATATATATTTAATTATATTCTGCCCCATGGACAATTTGCTCTGCAAATAATTGCACAGCTGGCTGAATCTAGTTGCCTACCACTGCTTAACCGGTTTAAAGTTGATTCTCCACAGACTACAGAGTGTACATGGAAAAGCTCAGGTAGTGAGAGCAGAGAACTCTACCTGCCCATAGATACGGTTTGGCTTCTTCCCCCTGCAGTTGAGCAGATTCCAACGTTTGTAGTGAACATTGCAGACATGGACATCATTCCCGTTGCTTTCTCCGAAAGGAATCCCCGTGCCCCCAAACACCAACAGATTGTTGCCGTGTAACACAGCTGGGACACAGAAAAACACCACACAGCTTATCTGACAATTCTAAGTCTGTCTAGCAGAGACTATGAACTGAAATTAATTGATAGACATGGACAGACTGGGGTCCTTCCCCTACCTGACATGGAGGCCAGCTCGGTGGGCATGTAGCCCTCTGTGTGGACCTGTTGCCAGGTAGCTGTGGCAAAGTGGAACCTCCACAGCTCCCTGAACAGAGGGTAGTCCTCATTCTCAGAGCCCCCGGCCTCCTCAAAGTCTGGATTATACCCCCCAAATACATAAAGGTTGGCACTGTCTGCCACACACCGGTGTCCACTGCGGGCTGGGGGGGCGCAGTCACCTGAGGGAGGTGGGAGGAGGGATACACCACGGGAGTGTGACTGGGGTATGGTTTGTGTTGTGAGAATGATATGGTGTGTATAGACACCAGAGATGAGCTATAGGACATGCTGAGCAGCTACCCCTATTAGATTAGAGAGGATTACGAGCTATTTTCTCCTGCTCCGCAGCAAGATACCCAGGCTACAGTACAGTTTCTGAAATGAACCACTGTTTTGACAAGAGTTGAATGCTGAAGGTTCAGCTCAGATTAGGGATAGACTCATTAGCACAAGCCGCTGTGGTCCATGGGCAATGTTATCTGACTCTGAGACTGGCGTGATCGGTTCAACAGGATACTGAAGGAGAGAAGGCATTCATTCAAGAAAAATATCAAATGTCCTTACAGAACCAGCAGTTTGTAATGTTTCACTCAATTTCTGACCTCAAGAAAATGTGACTAGACTAAGGGTAAACACGTGGAGTCTCTCTCATTAGCCATGTGTCCCGGATACCTAGAAACGTGTTCGTATAACAAACAGTGAAGTCATCCAGCAACTTTCTACCGTGATGTATTATCCCTCTTGTAGTGCCTCTATAATCTGATGCAAAGATTCTTTGTACGGTGTACACAAGCCTACAAAAGCAGACAGCTTTCAAAATGCAAATGCTAGAAAATTTAGGATTAAAGAAACTATAGAAATACCCAACATTTGGGTAACACACTTCCTATAAAACATGTTTTGTGTACATGTTAAATTAATAATTAACCATACCGCATTGACATGTGGTTGTGGAAGTGGTTAAGTTCACTGTGTGTAATGATTAACTGCCCATTGGTCATATTAGTATGATGTACTGTGTAAACTTGAGGCCAGCTCAGCAATGGACCAAACTATAGACTATGGAATCACTGATCCTCAACTGAAAACTTTAAAAGACCAGAAAAATGCTGTTTATGGAATAACACGTCAAATAGTAAAATCTATCTACTGTCAGACAGTAAAGAATAAAAGCCAAGCCTTGTATGGTCTAATGATGACAACAATATTATGACACTCACAGAGGGATAAACAGAACTCAGAAAGCAAGACCTCAACAGAAAAATCCACTCCATTAAAACTGTAAACCAAAGCCCAGAGACAAACAATTCCCTGGCGCAATAGAGAAGTGAGTGAGGAATTAGAACCATTCAGATGAAGAGAATAGGAAACTGCAGTTGTTTGGATAGGAAAAAGCAGAAGGTAAAAGCTGGATATCCTTGAGGCTTTTCCAAACTCATTAACTCATCTCCTCCTATTGAAAAAGTTCAAACGTAATCAGAATGAATGTGCAGAAAAATTGCACGGGTATAAAATGAGACAATCCTCCAGTCTTCATCATAAAGCAACTGACATTTACAGGGGTGGATGCCAAAATAAATGTGCAATGTAAGAAAAAAGATCAACTAGTTGCGCAATACATTTTATTGAAAACAATAGTTAGCATATTATATAACCATACATACATAATTTGGTCTTTTGGCATAAAATCTGATTTAAAAAGGCTGTTGTAGATTTTCAAAACACTTCTACAGTAGGATTCACACCATTATAAAAAAATTAACAACATCATACTAGCACTCTAAAATCACGCTGATTACTTCTTGGGTCAGGGATAACAGGGGATTCAGGATGAACTTTTCCAGAACTAGAAAATGCCCTTGAGCAAAGGGAAAGAGGAAGAAGAAATGGAAGAACACTGCAACCTAGAATAGTAAGTGAGCAGGGAGGTGGAAGAGCAGAGGAGGGCAGTGCTTGACCAAGTGAAGAAGAGATAGCTGCTGTTCTTTAGCTGATGGCAGCAGAGTTGCGTTAGTATTGGTCAGTGAAGAAGAAGGCTTGGCTGCAGTCTCTGGGTGTAACGGTTACCCACCTTCTCTCAGAAACCTATTAGGGATGCGGAGGTTGGGGCACGTAGGGGAGAAGATCCGCCGAGCCTGAAGCCATCTAATTCTCTTCTTGGAGCCTGCCAGTCATTACCAACCACAATCACCAGCCATGGAAACAGACATGTACACAAACACACAATTGGCAGAAAGGACAAAACCACATGAACATAACAGAAGCAGACAGACAGACTACCCCAAACACAGGCTTTTGGTGGCGTTATGTGCCTAACCACATAGGCTAGGCAATCATGGCTGGGGACTGCATGATGCGATCTCATCATAATTGTAAGGTGCAGATACAATATGTATGGCAATTCAATAATGACTTTATTGCGATTCAATGCTCCAAACATATTGCTTCCCATTTGTCTGCTTTAATGACCTGAGAGCCATAATAAAATATATTTAGATATGTAATGGAAATAAATTGGGCATAAAACCAACTACTATCTTCCTCTCTAAAATGGTAATGGAGAACAACGTAGAGAAAAAAAATAAAAGTGTTTTGGTGGAGGCACAGCAAACTAGTGCAGAAATAATACTGCAGTAGTTAAAACGTCAATATGTAACAGTACAGATTCGCACCCGATCTCTCTAGAGAAGTGGTTTGTCCACTGAGTATTTTTATATAACAAAACACAATCGGCATGAGCACCTTCCCTCACTATTGTCTTTCACACTCAGCAGCTACTCAGAACCTGGAGGTAAAACCTGTCTGTGACTCTTCAGTAAAATATAAATTTCATTTGTGACTGGGTTGTTTTAAAACTGTGGGTGCCTCTGGTTGGAATATACAATGGAAATCCTATCATTAGTTCAGTAGTTAGTCAAAATACAAATGGTTAGCAATGCATGGCGCAAAGGAAAACGGATGTTGTCCACAAAAAAATCTGTCTAGTTTGTTTGGTTCGCATGAATTGACATACACTCGGCAACATAACAAACCATATTTGCTACATCGATATGCAATGTACTGTGTACATAAATATTGTAATTTGCAGACTTTACTCTAAGATACTGTACCTAGTTAGTTTCTGTAGCAAAAACTGGCTACTTAACTAAATAGATTGCTTGCGAATAATGACTGTAAGTGGCTAGCAAGTTAACTATAGTAGCTACCTAGCAAATTCTAACGTTTGCTAATTTACTTATGCATCGCTAGATCACGTTAGCAGCTAGCATAATAGTGTTGTTTAGCAACCTGAGTCTCTGATGGGAGGCCTCCCCGACAGTTTCTCGAATTTGTTGAGCTGATTATAGCTGCGACTACAATCAGCAGAAGACATTTCGAAAAGCTAATAACAAAAAATAAAAACAATGTGAATCAAGTGACCATAGATCGCGACGCCAGGGACCAAAACATCGGAACTTGCCAGCTACACATTAATCCAACCACGTCACCTTGAAGCGTCGGTCACGCAAAAGCTAGTCGGAATGATCCAGCCAATCAGGGAATCTGGGTGCATTCAAGAGAGCGTTGTAAAACGTTGGTAAATAGGTTAAACCTGTTTGTAAACAAACGTTAAAACAGATGTATGGTCATGCATTCTAAACATGCTGTTTGGGACGTGCGATTAACTAAATATTTTTAAATGTCCCATTTTGGGATGGGGGTGTAATTAGTAATTTATATGTGCAGATTCTATCATTAGAATCACTTTCATAACCTCGTCATAAATTCCAAATTTAAAAGCAAGTTTTTTTGATGACATGGGCAAAAGGAATTTTTTTTTATCGACTGCTGTAGACAAATATCACAAAAAAACCCTCTGTCTTCTGAAAACCTAAGCTTTGGATGGAGTTTTATTTTCCTTAAGATACTTAATGTAATGTTTTATGCCAAAACCACCATATTGGAATTCCAAGTGGTCCAGTTTATTTTTAAAATTCAGTTAAAAATCACAGTTTAAATATCGCTGTCCTTTATGATTCCTATAACATAATTTACTGAGCTTAGGACATTTTGACAAAAACATTGGCCATTTGTTGCCGCAGGAGTCATGCAAAGTTGTTTAAATATTTTTTGTAGTGATTCACAGCTGTAATGAACGCCAAATGAGCTTTCAACTGATAGTATTTAACATATGTGAAGACATACACAGTCAAGACATCTTTGTTTAGTTTTATTATTTTTGAGATATTCTGTAACATTGTTTTACTTTTGGAATAGGCTGGGAGAAAATGTGCAATGGTGAAACTTTCACTAACCACTTAAACTTTGTTTCTCCTTAGCATCTGCAGAAAAAAACAACAACTTCACTGGTGTCCTGTCTATCAAGTCATTTGTATAGAAAACCCTCAGTACCCTTGCATCCTCTATCTATATCTCACTCTCAAAAACCTTGGAGGATGTCAGCGAGGAGTGACTTTAACGTCCTTTAATGGGTTTTGAAGGTGACACGGAGAGAGTATACAAGGAGTATGCAACTGAAATCCTATTTGGCATGGGAAACATTTTGTTTAAAGCAAGTGGAAAAAAGAAAGATAAAAGGAATAATAAATAACAAAACTGGAAGAAAAATGATTAGAAAGTAAATGTTACACATACAAAAGTTTCAAAATGATAAACTCTTATACTATTACCTATGGTTTAACAATGTGCAAAAGGTTAAAGTATGTATGACATAAAAATAAAAAAGGGTCTGTTTGTGTTTGTAGAGGAGGGTTTTATAATGGACATTTTGAGAAACACTCCTTTATTTAGGTGGGTGTGAAATTCGGAAGCTAATTCTGTTCTGCTAAGTTATTTGGCGTTTCGAATTGTATTCAGATAATATGATTACAAATAAATGCATCATGCAATGTCTCAAATTGGTGATTTAGCCCATTTTGTGAATTTTTGCTTGGTAAGTGTACTAAGACCTCGCAACCCTAGATCACAGTGGATCTGTTACTGATTTGAGCATTGGGATGTATGCCACTGATGTAGGCAGCTTTTAGGACCGGACAGACGGCAAAAAGGGGGATTTGATTATCTGCCCTAGATTGCCCCGGTGTTTGCATTCAAAGTGATTGCATTCCTTTAGGAACCAAGCTGCTTCCCAGTTTTGAGCCAGGTGCCTCATTGTCCTACTCTGACCCACACCAACATTGGCTCAAAATAGAGTTATGTAGGTTAAACATGTGGAATAATGAGTTAGATTCAGAGTATCTATTGTACGAAAGAACATAGATTCCTCCCGTTTCTCAAACAAAACTATACAGGAGGAGAGATAGAGGACATAACCGCGAAAAAACATGTTCCAGCATGCAGACAACCATTAAAGACTTCCAGCTTTTTATTTTAGTCGAAAGGGTCGGAGATACCACATGATTACTCACCTATCAGACAATTAACTATACTATAAATCCGTACTTTAACACAAGATGTAAACATAAACAATCTCAATTTTCCCTTGTCATTGACACTTCATATTCATAACATATTTTGCACAGTTACACAGTGTACCCAGCTAATAATATTGTACCATTATTCTTTTGAAACCTTTATGTGCGCAACATTTACTATTTCTTTTTTTTCCTTCCAGTTTTGCTGGAACATATTCTATAATGGCAATAACAATTTGTCCAGTAGAAACTTTGACAATATATTTTGATAGGCGGAATGAATACACTTTTTCTTTCCTAATGAATCTATCTTGAAAAATTCTCACATATATTAAATGGAAAATATATGCAGAACTTTCTGAACGAGGCATTCTGCATAGTTGAGAGCATGGCCATGCAACGCAGATTGCTGTTCGATTTAATCAAGGCGCCCATAGACATAAAGCTGCGCGCTCCTCCCTCGCCAATTTCGCCCGTTCACGTCACGGCCTATAGACTGGTTCACCTTTCGTGTTAATCGAACTCCCGCAAAGAAAGAGGTGGTAGGGCTGGCTGATAGCATACTGAGACAGACATTTACTCTGTACAATTGAGTGAAAGTGGCTGTTGTAAAAATATTTTGTTCGATGGACATACTGAAAGAGCAGATGATATATTTCGAGTAGCTTGCATCATCGAAGCCAAGTAACGTTACTGAGCCAACATCAGATTAAGAGGTAGCTAA
Organism: Esox masquinongy; assembly: GCA_016801175.1. NCBI lineage: Eukaryota > Metazoa > Chordata > Actinopteri > Esociformes > Esocidae > Esox > Esox masquinongy. The sequence continues at coordinate 60,624 of JACXGI010002984.1, forward strand.
CGTTATTAGCTAGCAAGTTACGTTGAAAAATGTCGTCGCCAAGTCCAGGCAAGAGGCGAATGGATACCGACGTGGTGAAACTGTATCCTTCAATGAACATAAACAACAGACAGGCTTGTCGTATTTTTAGTTGTCTAACTAAACATATTGCAATGACAACTCATTAGCAGCTACAGTATTGTATTGATTAGCTTGTTGTAATGGATAGCTGTGTTGTGTAAGCAAACAATAACGGCTATTTCTGTTGGATTTTCTGATAACAAAAGTGAAAAAATGTTTTGATCAGGCTTCACAGTCACTATTCATTTCAATTGTCTAACGTTAACGTTAGCAATTAATAGACTGTCAGCTTTTGCGAGGTATATCCTTACTTTTATTTGCAAGCCAGGGTGATTTTTGTTCGCTCAGATCAGAAAACTACTGGTAGCTACTATCGCTTGATGACATGATATGGGCAGTTTATCCAGTAACGTTAACAGGTAGCTGCTAGTTACTGTCATTAGCTTGCTTAATGTCAGTGATGCTCTCATCAAAACAACCCTTGTTTCTTATGCACAATACCCGATTTATTTGATACACCATTAACTACTCAGTACCTTTAAACGACCGTGACTTGAAAAGCTACCTAAACAATGACGATGGCCTTGTTGTTGGGCACCATTTTCTGCGAGCAATCCGCCTTCCTTCCTTTTAGTACTGCTCTCCTTTCTTTAGAATCTAAGCTAACGTTAGCTTACTAGCTAGCTGTTTCCTTTTGGTCCGGATATTTATCAAAAATGTCTGGATCTTATAAGTTAGTAATTTATGTTGACAGTCATATCAATGTAAAGTTAGCTGCTCAGTATTGGGTTCGATCAGCACCATATGTCTTGTTTACATGTCAATGTCCTCTGTGAAGTTTGTCAGTTTGTTCTTGTTTGTAACCAGTTTGATTTGCCACAGATTACAGATCGGGCCTAATTATTGTTTCCACCCATAAGTCTGGGAGAAATTCCTATATATGAGAGATGTTTGTGGCAAAAAATGAATTCCTATACTAACGCAGCATACATAGTGTAAAAGTATTGACATTGTTATTTTTCTCCTCACAAAGCTGTATGATGTAATGGTCATTTAATCCCTCATTTTATCGAAGTCCTCCTTGAGACTAGCAAAACCTTATTGTAATTTATTTTTACAAAGGTATCAGAGTGTATATTGACATTCTTTCTTCTCACGTCTGGATAATGAAGTTTTCCTAAAGGTTTCTGACGGCGTGAGTTGAATTGTTTTGTTTTTGTGCTTCTGCAGCGATACCTATGGCCCTGATTGGTCGGCCTGTTACCATCCGGAAAGTGGCAGGGGGTGGGACTTAATAAACAGCTGATCGAGTGACAACAAACCCTGCTTGCACAGGGAGCGGATAGGGGGCTGGGAATATACTAACTACTGGGTAGGGCATTCGATTATCTGGTCTGGGTTACCCGGATGAGAGGAGTTTTTCACCCTATGGATCAGATTGCGTTCGAACTGGGGATTCTTGCTGGCTTCAGTCTTGTGCCCTGTTGTAATCCCACAGTGAAGTCGTGTATTTGTAGACGAAATCTGAAATACATTTTGTGGTGTATTTTAAATTACTCATTCTTAAATTAAATAAGAATGGATTTTAATGGTTATTTGCAAATAAATAGTCTACTAAGAAAGCGTTTTAAAGGGGCCATATGTAAGAATGTTAATGTACTACTAGCATATATACATGCATAAATGACCAGAAGACATCTGCAGTTAATGTTTTAAGTTTATGTTCATCTGTTTGCATTGACTTGCAGCCTTCTCATACTTTAGACACTTGGATTTATAATCCCCTACCCACCCTAAACCCTGGACTAGCTAATAATATTCTGTTCCAGTTTGGGAAGGGGAGGAGGAGACAGTCTTATAAATGTCAGAGCCAGGATTCTACACAGTGAGCCTTTTAAAGGATTTTCAAATACCTTTTTATAAAACTGGGTTTAAATATATGGGAATGTGTGTGAGTTCTGTTTTCCATTTCTATTTTCAGTTAGTTTTTAGTTTTAATGGTCTTAATGAATAGGATAGTAGGAAAACTACACAACTGAATATGTCCCAATTATAATTGACTTGTCATTTCAACAAACAATCTGAATACATAACTTTGAAACCTATGGAGATTAATAATTCAACCCAGGTCTCACTCACTGTGTTCATTTTTTTTGTATACTCACTATATATGTCAGGATATGCTCTGTTATATATGCCTATATTGTACATTGGCACAATGACAGTCCTAGTCCCTCTTCCTATCTCCTTCAGCCCAATTCTCTATAGCATTTACATACATAGTGTATGTTGATTTGAAATCCTGGCCTTCTCTGCAGTTTTCTCAATACATTCCTCTAATTAGGTCAACTGATTTTGAGGAGGAATGAACAGGGTCTATTGTATATGAATAGCCCCGGATCTCAAAATATTTATATATTTTTTTAATAAAAATGTATTGTGATCCCAGCAGCGCCTCTGGTCATAGCCCGATTATTTCATATCTAAATGTGCTTTTAAATCAGCAGTCATGCTCAGTGCATAAAGTTGATTTTTGTAAAATTTTGTTTGAGTCTAGTTGATGGAAAAATAAACATTTACAGGTCTTTTTAGTCAGGGACAGCCCTAAACAATGTGCTAGTCCAGGAAAAATTTTTGCTATCCTTTTGGGTATTTTTGGTTATAAGACATAGTAGTAGTAGTGGTAGTAGTAGTAGTAGTAGTAGTAAAACATGGACACATGCTGTCATGTATCTATTGGAAAGGGAGAAATACTCATGCTTGTGTCTTCTAATGTCAATTTGTTTTGTCCTTGCATATAATGTAGTGTGTGTGTGTTTGTGTGTTCATGTGGATGCACTTATGCATCTGGGTGATCCTGAGGCTTAGTGGGAGGCTGGGTATTGCTGTAAATCTATCATTTCTCTGGGTTAAAACCAACATTGTCTCAGGTTTCTATCCCTGGAACTGGTATCTTGGTCTCTGAGGCCTCAGTCCTCTTACCTAGTGAGAGGGTGTTGCAACGCCTGGTAGAGAAGCCTGTACACACTTTGTGCAGTACACACTTTTCTATTCTAGCAACAGGTATGACATTTGGCATGTGCATGTCAGCCACATAGTGTGAGGCCTGGCCTATGTTTGCTCGAGGTAGCAAAGGAAAAAAATAAAATGTAGGACACATGACCCTGTCAGGCTAACCTCTGGAAAACTGGGACTGTTTGTCTTTCAGGTGAATGTCCTGTCCCTTTGCACTTTCTGGCTCTTTCAGTGTTTTCAAATCTGTATGCATGCCAAAGACCCAGCCCCCCCCCCCCCCCCCGCGGGAAAATACATGACAGAGATGGACCGTTCCACACTGCATCATTGTAACCTGGCTTATTTATAGGTTGTGTTGGCTGGGGTCACAGTCACTGCTTTCTGCCCTGCACACATCCTATAGTGTAGGCCTCTGCTCTAAATTCTGCTCCTGCTGACCCACAGTGAGTGTAGGCTTGTGTCAAACACTCCACCTGATCTGCCCTGTCCTGTTGGTCTGCTAAACCCAATTGAATCCGCATTTCCTATAGACCACCACCCAAGCTTTAGCCTAGCTACAACCCAACATGGACTAGCAACAACCCAGCAGTTTGTTCGAACTGACTCATGAGAAGAACCCAATTTGAGAAATAGCTTCCCCTATCAGGCCCTGTCCTCTGGGTGTTGGGTCTAACGGTGGGTGTCCTCTAGGCAAGGTGAAATTTGGATAGGTGAAATTTTCACCACCAATTCAGTCATGTGACCGTGTGTGCAGGGCAGTGTGGGATACAGAGCAGCGCGAAGCAAGCTTTGGAGACGCTGAAAAATAGAGCCACGGGCTATTTTACGCAAATGTGAGACAGATTTCACCACAGACGAGCAACCGCCAATCAGAAAAGGCATGTCCGGTCCACAACAAATAGTGTACATGCCCACTCGCGTCTGGCGATGAGCTAATCAAGCGAAAAGCCAAAAAGCAGATGGACACCCACCGTAAGGGTGGCTCAGCCTCAGGGTATATGTTTGTAGCTAACTACCTTAACATAGGTCAGGAGGTCTGTGAAAGTTCACTTGCAGGTTCAAAATAAAATACAGGTGTGAGTGCATGTTCAAAATAAAATGCATGTGAGTTCATGTTTAAAATAAAATACAGGTGTGACTGGCATGTTTAAAATAAAATGCAGGTGTGAGTGGCAAGTTAAAATCTTAAGGGCAAGCTGCCAACCAAGTGAATGTGGGGTGAATCATTTCCTGCATGAACTTGCTTTTCAGCCTGTTTGTCAAAACAAACATTATGAATCTTGAGAGGTCACCGTAATATATATGAGATGCACCAGCTAAAACACATTTAAAAAAAGATTGACCATCAACATTTTGTTGTTTTATAGACTTTATTTATAATTGATTAAATTAATATCACATCATTCTGTACACAATACCCTCAATGACAAAGTTAAAAGAAACAGTTTTGTTCTTATTTGTGCCAATTTATTAAAAATATCATACAGAAATATCTCATGTATACAAGTATTCAAACCCTTTATTCAGTACTTGGTTGAAGTGCCTTTGGCAGTGATCACTGCTTGGGTGTTTGTGTGTTGTTTTGGTAGCGAAAGGTAGTAGTATGTTTGTTGTTTTGTTTAAATGATTCTTGTGTGTAAGCTGAGCTGTTGTGTTCTGGCTGTCTGATGTAAACTGTCAGTGATCACTACATTATTGATCAGACTCCACAGCATCAGTTATTGATCCTATGTGATAGACTTCAGCTCAGAGGTACTCACTCACTGACCACTGACATTACTTGACTTTAATTGTCTTGTTAAGGGATAAGACAACGTCTTATTGGTCCTATCTCTTCTTCAGTTAATTTTTAGTCATGTCTTTTCCTTAATGAGTGCTCAGCATTGAGAGCAAGCATGAGGTCACCATCCTCAGCGGTCTCAATGAGTTTGTGGTCAAGTTCTACGGCCCACAAGGAAGTAAGTGTTATCATAAACATCCGCTCTGACTTCCTCTGGTTTCTCTTTGGGTGTGTTTGTGTCTGTGCAAAGATGTGTACGGCCTTATCTGTTATGCAGAGGCCTCCTCCATCTCAGTGTGTGCAGGGTTTTCCAGTCAAGTGTTGTTGTTTTTTAGCGCCGTATGAGGGGGGTGTCTGGAAGGTGCGAGTTGACCTACCGGACAAATACCCCTTCAAGTCTCCATCTATAGGTAAAGAGTCTTTCACAACTCTTATTGGAAGAGACACCAGTGATTAACATGTAACTGTCAAAGCCATGTGGAAATCACTATGACACATCTCCAGCCACTTTCTACATTAACTTTGTTTTTTGTTTTTTTCTCAGGATTTATGAATAAAATATTTCACCCCAACATTGATGAAGCGTGAGTTCATTATGATGATTATGGTTTGGGTAGTTTAGCATCTAATGTATGTATGACGTACAGGCCAGAACACCTCATCACTTATCCAAACTGATATATCACCAATGGTGCAAGTTACAATACGTTCATATTCTGCTGTCTCCCTCTCCTCTCGTCAGGTCAGGGACGGTGTGTCTGGACGTCATCAACCAAACGTGGACAGCTCTGTACGGTGTGTAACTCTTCAAACATGGACATATAACAGCCCCGAGGGGTCGTTCCTATGACAATGGTTCTTACCTTTTTCTTTTTGATCCCATCCGGGCTGTTAGGATTTAGGATTTTATTAGGAGCCCCATTAGCTGATGCATATTACATCATACGTGGGAACTGGGAAGATCCCTATTGTATAATTTTTTCTATTGTGATGACAAGTCTCCCAGCTGTGTTAACTGCCTGATCAGAGGCTCCTCTTATGAAGACCAATAGTAAGACAATTAATATCTGCGCTGTGCTTAAGTCTTAACTGTACAACTCCCACACTCTTCTTATTATCAGTGTCTATCAGTCATGTATGTCAGTGCCAGACAAGCTAAGTGTCCTTCCCTATAAGCATGCTGAAAGATAGTTGTTCATGAGTTTTCTGCGAAATAGAAAACTAAATTGTGTTTAGTAAATGTGTTTGTATGGTTTTCCATAAGTTAACAGAGGACTGGTAGCAGGCTGATTGGCTGGCTGTTCATACCAGTAAAGGGTGCTTTGCTATTCAGGACTTTATGTTCTTGCAGCAGAAAGGCAGTTGTATTGATGGTGACAGCAGAAAAACGAGACCTCTAGTGGTCTTCTGTTGTCATGACAGGCTGGAATTGAAATGCAATACTTCAATTGAATTTACATTGTAGTCATTTAGCAGATGCTCTTAACCAGAGCAATTTACAGTAAATACTTGTGCTGTGGCATTTTTATTTTTATTGCACTTCAACTGTTTGATTATATTAATTGTGTAATTTCTACTCAGTTTTTGAGTCATTGGTTGCACATTAGCATCTACCTACCCTCCTCCCCTTGCAGACCTGACCAACATCTTTGAGTCGTTCCTGCCCCAGTTACTGGCTTACCCCAACCCCATCGACCCCCTCAACGGAGATGCCGCCGCCATGTACCTGCATCGGCCAGAGGACTACAAACATAAGATCAAAGGTGAGACGCACACACACACACACACATTTTCAGATTGCATTGTACTCACTGGCAAGTGATGACTCTTTAACAAAAAATGAAATTGTTTCTGGTGGGAGCCACGTTGGCCACACAAATGGATGACTTACCCCTTTAACAGATACAAGGCACAGTGATGACATCTGAAGTGATAAATCAGTGTTTCAATGCCGCAGATATGCAATACAT
>JACXGI010002985.1:5112-67355 GCA_016801175.1 Esox masquinongy
AGCTTTTCTTATAATAAGAGTTGTGTTGATAAAAAGTGTGTGTGTGTGTGGGGGGGGGCAAATGCCATTTTCAAAAAGTGTGTGTGGGGGGGGGGCATGTCCCACTCATGTATAATGAAACATACGTCCCTGAGTACAGTAATGGAATATACTTTGAACAGATCACCCCCAAGTTGAGACTCTTGGAGAAAAAAAAAGTTGAAGTAAAATAGAAACGGAGAAGACCATTTGACTCATTCCAAGGCTATGTTTGGAGAAAAACCTCTCACCTGGACACTGAGCTTGATTGCTGCCATTGGTAGTGAGTCCAGTAGGACACTGACACATGTAGCTTCCCTCTAAATTCCAGCAGGTTCCCCACTTCCCACAAATAAGTCTGTCCAGTACACACTCATCTATGTCTGATGGTAGAAGAGAATTGTGGAGAGAGAAGATGAAAATGTGATGAGAAAAGTGAAGGCAAAAAATGTAAATCGGTAAATATTATATAATGCATATTAGATAATCCTTCATAGATAAAAACAGTAGCACTCTTGAGAAGATTGAACTCACCAACACATTGAGTTTCACTGTTAAAGAGCCTCTTGTATCCAGAATTACACTGGCATTTGTAACTGCCTTTGTTGTTGAAGCAATGTGAATAACTCCCACAGATAGTGGAGTTCATGTCACACTCATTAATATCTATGCAACACATACACAAAATTCTAGTGACGGGTCAGTGAAAGGCACTTTCATTCCTGGCTAATGCATTCCTCAGACCAACAGACTAGTGTCTTTGAAGAAAGGCTGTGGGGCAAAACGTCTGAAACATATAGATGTTCTCGTTTAATTTTATATAGCTATTATATGGAGAAATGTTATAATTAAATAAAAAGTAAATTCCAAGTTAAATATTCACTTTTAAATACTCACTTTTGATTTAACAAATTCTGTTAAATCATACTCAAATAATGTTGCTACTTACTAAACACAAGATCATCCTTCTTGAACGTTTAAGCTTGCTGGCCAATGAATATTCTATTCTAAGAACATACCCACATCATTCTGTTTTTGTGTTATTCCACACAGAAAAACATAAAAGGGGATACACGCAGGAAAAGTGTGATAAATCCCATATGTGGACAATGTTTGATTTATAAGAGAATGACTCATTTTTTGGAAATATATATTTTTTCAAATGTTTGGCAAAGTGGGTGGAGTTACTTCCTGCCTCTGCTGAGCCCTGAACAACCCTGACGTTTTCAGAATCAGAAAGGGCTTTATTGCCAAGTAAGTTTCACAACAAACAAGCAATTTGTTCTGGCCGTCGGTGCAACAATTAATACAAAAGGAATAAGGGAAGTAAAAACAAATAAGAACAGTGGACTGAGCATTAAAATAGTAGATTGTGCATTAATACATTACTAAAAATAACTAAAAAGTATACGTAAGGTGCAAGATTTTGTCCAGTTGATGGTTGTTTATGTATGTGGAGAGGGGTAAAAGATTTTTCCAGTTCAGGGTTGTTTTGGTTCCAGGGGCATGTTCATGAGGCCTACTGCTGTAGGAAAGAATCTGTTCTTGTGGAGGAAGGTTTTGGTCCTGGTAGACCTGAGCCTTCTGCCAGAAGGAAGAGCTCTTGAATAGTCAATTTCCAGGGTGAGTGGGATCAGCCCCAATCTTTGCCGCTCGCCTCCGCGTCCTGGTGTGTAGGTCATGTAGAGACAGCAGATTGCGGTCAATCACCCTCTCTGCAGAGGGAATGATGTGTTGCAGCCTGCCTTTGTCTTTGGCAGTAGCTGCAGCGTACCAGACAGTGATGGAGGAAGTCAGGATGGACTCTAGTGCCAGAGGAGTAGGGTTTCATTGTGTCCTGTTCAGTCTAAACTTATGAGGACAAGAGCCCTTGGACAATCAATCCAGTTGCTGTCACTGCTCTCATCCCACCTGATTGTCCCTGTCCTTGTCCACACATTCTGTTTATAGACTCTGGACACACCCCACATGCATTTATTATTATAATTTGTACTCTTATAATCTTCATCCGGCACAGCCAGAAGAGGACTGGCCACTCCTCAGGGTCTGGTTCCTCTCTATGTTTCTTCCTTAGTTCTGATCTACTGTATTAGGGTTTTTTCCTAGCCACTGTGCATGAAGCCATTGTTACTTGCTATTTGGGGTTTCTGGCTGGGTGACTGTAAAAGCACTTTGTGACAAATGCTGATGTAAAAAGGGCTTTATAAAATAAATTTGAATTGTCATTTAGCAGACAAACTCCAAAGCGTATTACAGTTAGTGCATCGATCTTAAGATAGCTAGGAGGGACAACTAAACAACCTAGCAGTAGAAAATACACTTTGTTCAATGAAGTTCAACTAGAATGGGTCAAAAAAGTCTTTCAAGAAAGGTTTGTGTTCTAAGGTTTCTGACAGTGTTGTTGAATCGTGAGGACATTAACACAGACCCTATGGAATCGATTAGCATCATACATGCAACCAAACTACAGAGTTGCAGAACCTTCACCTTTTTCTGCTGTAACCACTGGAGTGTCAACTTGGCCTTGTGCTTAGGGGTCATTGTCATGCTGGAATGTCTAAGAGCGTCCCATGCGCAGCTTTCGTGCAGATGAATGCAAATTGCCTGCCAGTATTTTCTGATAACATGCTGCATTCATATTGCCATTAATTTTCACAAGATTCCCTGTGCCTTTTATCGCTCACACACCCCCAAAACATCAGTAAGCCACAGTGGGGATGGTATTCTGTTCACTATAGGCCTTGTTGACCCCACTCCAAACATAGCGCTTATGGTTGTGACCATAAAGCTCCATTTTGGTCTCGTCACTCCCCCATGTGCCAGAAGCTGTGTCAAGAAGGCGTGTCAAGGTCTGTCAAGGTGTTGTCGGGCATATTGTCACCAGGGCATTTTTGTGGCATTGGCGCAGTAAAGACTTCTTTCTGGCAACTGGACCATGCAGCTCATTTTTGTTCAAGTATCGTCGTATTGTGCTCCTTGAAACAACCACACAGTCTTTTTCCAGGGCACCCTGTATTTCACCTGAGGTTACCTGTGGGTTTTTCTTTGTATCCCGAACAATTCTTCTGGCAGTTTTGGCTGAAATCTTTCTTGGTCTACCTGACCTTGGCCCCCGAATATTCCATTTATTAATAAGTGATTGAACAGTACTGACTGGCATTTGCAAGTCTTTGGATATCTTTATATATCCTTATCAATCTTTATAAAGTTCATTACCTTGTTACGCAGGTCTTTTGACAGTTCTTTTCTGTTCCCCATGGCTCAGTATCTAGCCTGCTCAGTGCATCCATGTGAGAGCTAACAAACTCATTGACTATACACAGACACTAATTGCAATTTAAAAAGCCACAGGTGTGGGAAATTCACCTTTAATTGCCATTTTCACCTGTGTGTGTGTCACCTTGTGTGTCTGTAACAAGGCCAAACATTCAAGGATATGTAAACTTTTGATTAGGGCCATTTGGGTGATTTCTGTTATCATTATGATTTAAAAAGGTGGCAAACAACTATACGATAATAAATGACTTCATATGATCACTATCCTTAAATAAAAGGATAGTGATCATATGAAGATTTTGAAAATATGACTGATGATTGCATGATCAGTCATATTTTCAAAATCAATGCCAAAATTTTGCAGTTTAGGCCAAGGTATGCAAACCAATGAGCACAACTGTATTCTTTATTGCTGTTACCGTGTGCAGATTGCCCCCTTATAACAGAACTTCATCAAAACATCTTAAATGTAATTGTTTTTGCCGGACTGCGTAAGCGGGGCCGGCCAAGAAGAGCGAATGTCTCTTATCAAGTGACTGACCGAGTAACCGACCGACTGACTACCCCTTGTGAAATAGTGTAGTGGTTAGAGTCGTGGACTTCCATGCAGGGGAAACTGTGTTCGAGCCTTGCCACAGACAAAACAAATACGCAATAGGATTTGTTCAGGATAGACAAAAACTTTGCTGGCTGCTACATTAGGATGTGTTCAGGATAGACAAAAACGTTGCTAGCTACATTATAGTAAGCCTAAAATATAACTGTTCATGGTTATACTGCGACTATTTAACACAATACTTAATGGTGTCTAGCTAAATATTCAAACTTTACGTGATGTTCTTGCGTGACAAATGATCTAATGTTGGGAAGCTATACCGACACTCTCGCTATCAGCTAGCCATCTACAGTAATCTGTATAAAGGAGTACACTTTAGTGCCATTAATAAACGTTCTGTTGCCCACGTTATTTCAGCAAAAATAAAATGGCTGGGGTAAAAGTTACATTTGGAGATGATACAGAACTGAGAAGTCCCAGCAGGCACTGTGGTCTTGTGGGAATTTCCTCGACCTTCAATATTTTGTCCCGGATTCGATTCCCCTCTCAGACATCCCACTTTGTGTCTCTCAGAACTATTTATCCACTCTGTACTTTTCAGCCGTCGCACAACAATATATATCCACTCAGCAATACCATGAATCTCATATATTTAAAGGTGCCCTATGCAGCATTTTCCATTTAAAATATCTGATAATAACCCTTACATACCATCAGTTAATGTTAAAAAATAGTCTCTGGCAGAGTGTCAGGACTGACACTATTCCTAGTGCCATGGTTGCAAGTAAAACGTAGAAGGCCGGGATGTTAGTATGGGGGGTAAAACCTTGTAGGTGTGTGAGGTGAAGACCAATGACAAGCTTTGTTTGGGTTCATGTAGCCTACACTGAATGCTCCAGAAATGAAAATATACAGAAGCAAAGCGAGCATAAGACAAACGAGGGTACATTTTGCATTTGATGGCGAGAGCTGAAATTTGTGAGGCACAGTTGGCTATCTTTATACTTGAGAAAGTAGGTTACATCACATCAATTAGCTAGTTGGCTATATAATCTGTGTAAATTACTAGATTAACAATGACGGAGAAACAATTACAGCGAGGGAAAAAATCATTTGATCCCCTACTGATTTTGTAAGTTTGCCCACTGACAAAGAAATGATCAGTCTATAATTTTAATAGTAGGTTTATTTGAACAGTGAGAAAATGTATAATTGATTTGCATTTTAATGAGTGAAATAAGTATTTGATCCCCTCTCAATCAGAAAGATTTCTGGTTCCCAGGTGTCTTTTATACAGGTAACGAGCTGAGATTAGGAGCACACTCTTAAAGGGAGTGCTCCTAATCTCAGCTTGTTACCTGTATGAAAGACACCTGTCCACAGAAGCAATCAATCAATCAGATTCCAAACTCTCCACCATGGCCAAGACCAAAGAGCTGTCCAAGGATGTCAGGGACAAGATTGTAGACCTACACAAGGCTGGAATGGGCTACAAGACCACCACCAAGCAGCTTGGTGATAAGTTGATAAACAGTTGGTGCGATTATTCGCAAATGGAAGAAACACAAAAGAACTGTCATCTCCCTCGTTCTGGGGCTCCATGCAAGATCTCACCTCGTGGAGTTGCAATGATCATGAGAATGGTGAGGAATCAGCCCAGAACTACACGGGAGGATCTTGTCAATGATCTCAAGGCAGCTGGGACCATAGTCACCAAGAAAACAATTGGTAACATACTACGTCGTGAAGGACTGAAATCCTGCAGCGCCTGCAAGGTCCCCCCCTGCTCAAGAAAGCACATGTACAGGCTCGTCTGAAGCCAATGAACATCTGAATGATTCAGAGGAGAACTGGGTGAAAGTGTTGCGGTCAGATGAGACCAAAATTGAGCTCTTTGGCATCAACTCAACTCGCCGTGTTTGGAGGAGGAGGAATGCTGCCTATGACCCCAAGAACACCATCCCCACCGTCAAACATGGAGGTGGAAACATTATGCTTTGGGGGTGTTTTTCTGCTAAGGGGACAGGACAACTTCACCGCATCAAAGGGACGATGGATGGGGCCATGTACCGTCAAATCTTGGGTGAGAACCTCCTTCCCTCAGCCAGGACATTGAAAATGGATCGTGGATGGTTATTCCAGCATGACAATGACCCAAAACACACGGCCAAGGCAACAAAGGAGTGGCTCAAGAAGAAGCACATTAAGGTCCTGGAGTGGCCTAGCCAGTCTCCAGACTTTAATCCCATAGAAAATCTGTGGAGGGAGCTGAAGGTTCGAGTTGCCAAACATCAGCCTTGAAAACTTAATGACTTGGAGAAGATCTGCAAAGAGGAGTGGGACAAAATCCCTCCTGAGATGTGCGCAAACCTGGTGGCCAACTACAAGAAACGTCTTAGCTCTGTGATTTCCAACAAGGGTTTTGCCACCAAGTCCTACGTTTGTTTTGCAGAGGGGTCGAATACTTATTTCACTCATTAAAATGCAAATAAATTTATAACATTTTTGACATGCGTTTTTCTGGATGTTTCTGTTGTTATTCTGTCTCTCACTGTTCAAATAAACCTACCATTACAATTATAGACTGATCATTTCTTTGTCAGTGGGCAAACGTACAAAATCAGCAGAGGATAAAATAATTTTTTCCCTCACTGTATACTATGTAGAAAATCATTCGATTTCGAATTTGATTTCTATTTGTATGAGCGCAGATACATCGTAGGAAGGTTTCTCCTAAGTCTTTGGTCGAGACAATAAGCTAACAAGCTAAGTTGTGTCCGAGCAGATATTCCTTGATTCAATTTCTTGCTGGAAAATATGCATTGTGGGTTGTTTGACTAAACCTTATGCATAAGCGAATATTGCTCGGAATAAGTAATCATATTGCCTTTTAGCTAGATTTAGCCTTGTGCAAACTGGTCGAAATGCGCATATTATTGTTCCAGCTAGCGCTAGCTAGCACGGTTATGGTTTCATGTTTGCTGCATAGCCATCAATGAGTCTCTGAAATATGGCAATGCATCTAACGCAATAGATAACTCAGATGACATTTTGATTGGTTTAGCTGTTTACTTTGTTTATTCTGTGTTCCGTAGTTATGGAAAAGGCCCATCAACTTGAACCCCATTTGAAATGAAAGTCTGTGTTCATTGTTCCAGCATCGATGGTTGGAGGAGACACTGCTTCAAACCGGTCAGCATGCTTGTAGTTAGTAAAGACAGTTAGTGTCAGATCCTAATGGAGTTATAGAACCAATATACAACTCACTGCCGATAGGTGGTGTTAATTTGCATAGGGCACCTTTATGAGAATAACTGTATTATGTGACCCTTTTATACTGTTATTGTATACTAAAAAAACGAACCAGCCATTGAGTGATTGTTCTCGTTATAGGTAGGGTATATAGCTATTAGCTAGCCATCTACAGTAATCTTTGTGCAAGAGTACACTTTAGTTCAGTTAATAAATGTCCTGTTGCCCACGTTATTTCAGCAAAAATTTAATGGCTGGGGTAAAAGTTACTTTTGGAGACGATACAGAGCTGAAGAGTCCCAGCAGGCCTTGAGGATTGTGGGAATATCCCAGACATTCTGGGATATTTTGACCCGGATTCGATTCCCCTCTCAGACGTTCCAAATTTTGTGTCAGAAATATTGATCCTATTGGTACTTTTCAGCCATCGCACAACAATATACAGCTCCGGGCAAAAAATTAAGAGACCACTGCACCTTTTTCTTTCCTTTCCAAAAAAGTTGAAAAGGAAAGTTTTGAGTGAGGAACAAAAGCATTCAATTTGCAGTGGTCTCTTAATTTTAACCCTTCTGTTCCTCACTCAAAACCTACCTTTTCAAATGTTTTGGAAAGGAAAGAAAAAGGTGCACTGGTAACACCAAGAATCTCATATATTTAAGATAATAATTGTATTACGTGACCCTTTTATAATGTTATTGTTTTCTAAAGAAACGAACCAGCCATTGAGTGATTGAAGTCATTGTGTTCATTACAGGTAGGGTGTAAAGCTATTAGCTAGCCATCTACAGTAATCTTTGTACAAGTGTACACTTTAGTTTCGTTAATAAACGTTCTGTTGTCTACGTTATTTCAGCAAGAATATAATGGCTGAGGTAAAAGTTGCATTCCCGCTGTTTAAAAAGTGTAATGGTTAAAGACAGTCTACCACATAGAAAACCGCAGATCGAAACCAGCCAGGGACAACATTCATTCCTTCTAATTGCGGGCCGGCTAGAATTGGCTTGCCCGGTTCCTTTTCTGGTTTAGAAGTCAATCCAATAGCCATACAGAGGGAATATAAACAGCGGACACATATGGTGGAGGTGTACAGGGAGACTGGTTGTTTACATTTGCCGATTGACCCAACGTCTGAAGCCAAGGGGCACCAGACCTTCTGCAAATTTGGACAGAAGTGTCTGGAAACAAGTTATCTGCACTGGCTTCAGCATTGCTCCAACCAACCCTCACAAGCTTTGCCTGTTACGTCTTGGCTAGCATCATAATTCCGCTTCCCGTGTCCGTTCAAGTTTGAGATTATATATTTCATGAGATGTTTCAGTTTTTTATTTTCAATAAATTGGCACATATTATTATATTCTTCTCTGTCACTGTGGGGTATTATGTGTTAAATAATAAATTAATAATTAAGACTATATCACAAACAATTTGAAGAAACCTGAATATTTTCACCTTATATGTGGGCATTGAGGGTGCAATCCCAGAAACACATGCCATGGGGTAGCAGTTTTTGAAAGTAGCGCATCTCTTCAGGCTAGCGTGTGAACCATTAGTGCCTTGATCTAAGTGATTCTCTCACAAAACTGCTGTGCTCATGACTCCAGCGTCGGGACTGTATAAATGATTGACAGTGGTGGAAATTTGTGGTACGGCATGTTTTACAGCCTGTTTGTCTTGGCTCCCGGCTTTGCTCAATGTGCTGTTGGCTGTCAGAGGAGAGGGTGAGAAGGTAATTTGTATATTACGCAATGGCAATGCGGACTACAAGCCTGTGGGCTAGATGTTTTCATATGGGTAGGATGTTGTGGGCCGCCTGGTTCTGTGTTTGTTAGGCCAGCTTGGAATGACTGTTCAAATATCCCCATGAGTCGTACCGAATGAGGGACTGAAAGGGAATGTACATTTACAACTCTCAACACCAGTTCCCTGAAGGAGGCAATGAGCAACAACTCTGTTGCCGTTGCTCCATCTGGACATGACCAAGATGGGTCCTGCATAAATGAATGGGAAAGCTTAAAATGGGAAAGAGCCTTCCTTGGCCATGAAAGGCAATATTGTACACTGTGTTCAGGAGATGACTAGTATGCATCTCCATAAAGTTTCATACATCCTTCCCTCCTTCAGGGAACGGGCATTACAGTTGTACTTGTAATGATCACAATGGTAGGTATGATTAACTTTTATCTTTAAAGGCCTATTTTGCCGGGGCCTACCCCACATAGAACCACAGTGTCACTAGACCCCACTGTCTCAGCCCGAAGATTTTACGCTGCTATATTAATGTGTCAGGGGGAGTAGAGTCAGTTCTCCTTCTCCACTGTAAAACCTTGTAAACTTAAGGAATGCACTCTCTAAATTTTCTTGTCTCCTGCACCATTCAAACTTAAGAGGACATGAGGTCTTGGCTCACACCTCCTGAGTACCAGGCTCTAAAGACTCGTTGCTGCCACTGTCCAAAGTCCTCCTGGCTGTGTTGCAGATCAAGACGATACCTGACGATTCAAGCTGCCAGTCTGATAACCACCCCCTCCACCCGGTTGTCCCTGTCCTTGTCCATCTGGTCATGTTTCTAACCTGGTTTAGGTTTTATAGACTCTGGACACAACCCAAATATATTTACTAATTATTACAACTTGTACTCTTAAAACATTCACCCAGCACAGCCAGAAGAGGACTGGTCACCCCACTGAGCCTGGTTCCTCTCTAGGTTTCTTCCTAAATTTCGGCCCCTCTTTGGGAGTTCTTCCTAGCCACTGTGCTTCAACATTGTTGCTGCTTGCTCTTTGGGGTTTCAGGCTGGGTTTTTTGTAAAAGCACTGTAACAACTGCTGATATAACAAGAAACCAGGCAAGCCTAGTTCAGCCGGCCCGCAATAAAGTGTTGATCATTGTTGCCCTCCCGAGATTCAAACCCGGGTCACCCACATGAAAGGCTGTGTCTTTAACCACTACGCCACAGAGCTACACATTTGCAGGGTGTCAGTATAGCCTCTTGACATTGTACAATTTTGTCACGCATTAACATCACGCCAGGTTTGAATATTTCGTTAGACACCATTAACCATTGTGTTAAACTGAGTAATGTTTCTTATTAAGTATACCTCCAACACAAATAGCATCTATGAACTGTATGACTTTTGCCACTGGCCGTTTTAAAAGCTTATTAGCCAGTAATATGTCGTCAGACACCATTAAGCACTGTGTTAAACTGAGTAACGTTTCTTATTAAGTTTACCTCCAAAACAAATAGCATCTATGAACTGTATAGCTTTTGCCACTGGCCGTTTTAACAGCTTATTAGCCATTCATGAATGACAATGACAGAATTGTGCAGCCAGCGAATTGTTTGTCTATCCTGAACAAATCCTAATATCCATCAGAACTGTTTCATTTTAGGCTTCCTATTATGTATCTACTGAAGGTTGTAGCTAGTGAAGCTTTTGTCTGTCCTGAACAAACAATGTGTTTTGACTGTGACGAGAGTCAAACGTGGGACCTGTTCTGTAGTCCGCGTCTCTAACCACTACGCTAATTAACAAGGGGTAGTCAGTCAGTCAGTCAGTAAGAGGCATTTGTTCTTCTAGGCCGGCTCCGCTTACGTGGTCCGGCAAAAAAGGGCTTTATAAATAAATGTGATTGATTTTGCAAGCACAGATGAAGCCTAGCCCTGGACCAAAAGAAATAAACTCAATTGAGATTCTGCATTGAGCTGGAATTTTAGTCCAGGACTAGGCTTAATTTGGGTCAAAAATGTTATGACTCTGAACCTGCTCCAGTTAAGTTAAATCAGACTGAAATGAAAAATAAAACAAGCAATCTATTTCATCACCATTACCGCCTAACTTTTAATGAGTCTTATTTTAGATTTCCTAACCTAAAAAAAGTGACATTTTTCATCACCAAGGTATATCAATTGAGCTTACCAGAACATCCACTCCCAATTTGTTGAAGCGTATATCCAACTGGACAGAACGCAAAAGGTGAAGCTAGGGCCAGGTAGAGACCTATGGAAAAAAGCAGAATCAGATGGATAAACAAATTAAACCTCTCTTTTGCAGGTAATGTACATGCAAAAAAAAGTTTTATAACAACACAACCATGAACCTTGTACCGTCAAAGAGGAAACACCACACAGGTATTCTTTCATTATGTCTGTGCCTTAAACTTGATCTTAACTTAAGGCACAAAAAAGCTGCTTCACCTTCCTTGAAATCTCAAATTAAAAGGTCCAACAATAACAGGGAAATAAGCTGACTTACCAGAAATCCAGAAGAGTAAATGCCCTTTCATTGCTAAGGAAGTTGTTTGTCAATTAACTGCTTGCCTATGGACATGAAACTGAGCAGATTGCCCATCAACATTGGCACATTCTCCTTTTATAGATTTTTTTCTTCTTCTAAATGTCATCTTAAAGGAAAAAAAGGAAGTCTTTGTAGCAGCAATTCTCATCATAACATCCACCTCCTAAAGATAAAAGATAAGGGTTTAGAAAATAAAAATTTTAAGAAACATTGGTCTCTTTTTTCTTACAATCCAAAACCCCAATCTACAATAATATGTATCAGTCCCAAGTGTTATTGTGTATTCACAATGGTACACTTTATAGATAAATGTATACATATACAAACAAAAACAATATTTCTCAATACTGGCTAAATGCACGTCACTCTAAGAAGCGTGTGAAAACACAACTTCCGGTAAAAACAGTAGATGTCGAACTCTAAATTCTTGTCCTGCCAATTTTCTGCAGTCAAGAAAAGTTCAGACAAAGGAAACACAAGTTAGGGTTTCATTTAAGGTTAAAATCCTGTATTTATTGGAAAAAAATATTCTAGGTGGCAAGTATTGCTGGACAAAACATTTTCTTGCATAATTTAAAGACTCAACACTATAGGCTGACAGAACTAATATGATGAAAAATAAAAATTACTGCTGTCAAGTATAAAACAACTGAACAGATGCCAAAGAAGCTCTCCTATAAATACAAGTAAACATTTTCTTCAAATATAAAAAGCTATTTTAAAGAACTGATAAAAACCCAGAGACTTAAAAAAAAATTGATAAATTCATCAGTTTTCGGTTGAGCTGAGGCACTTGTGATGTCAGTATTGAAGACTTGACGTATGCCTAACTGAGGGTTGATGAAAACATAGGAGTGATTGCCAAGTCCATCTAGAAATCCATGCTATCCAGGAACAATAGTGAAAGCTCTTTAGTACACAGCAGTTGACAGTCCATAATCGTCTATAGGCCATGCACCTCCCACAGCAGGATCTCATTATATGCAACGGTGAAGAGGAGTTTCCCAGAGGGGGAGAAGCGACAGGTCTGCAGAGAATCACTGTGGTGGATGAAGTCTTGGAACCTACCACTCGAAGATTTGATGAGCTTCAGTACTCGCTCTGTGAGACAGACAAAACACATAACAGCTTGATTCAATCTATTTAAATACAGCGCAGGCTTGTCAGAATTTGGACAATGACAGAAGTCTTCTCAATGACAGAAAGCACTTTGAAATGATACATCTTTAATTTGAGGGTATTTTCATACATATTGGATGAACCATTTAGAAATAAAAGCACATTTTATACAAAGCCCACTTAAGAGTATCAAAAATATTTTGATTTGGCTTTGCAGTTCTCTTATTAGGTGTGTGTGTGTGTGTGTGTGTGTGTGTGTGTGTGTGTGTGTGTGTGCATCATTAGTACATGCACAAGAGAGCTGTCAATGTCTAGTATAGATTCTAGGCTTTGTGTTTGCATTTGGAGTCGGTTGCAGGTGTCTGACAAGAGGACCAAATAAGGGTCAATCAGAGTCAAGCTTGCCTTTATGAGGCAGATAAATTAAAATATATCGATCAGTGAAGAATCCACCATTTGGTACATCTAGAAGAAATAAAGCACTGGTTAGCCAAGTGATGGTGAATTACCAGCCAGACCAAGGAAGATCTCTACACTGCAGGACCAAACAATGTTCACCCATAATGCAAAAAAAAAAAACAACAACAAGGAATTTTCTGACAGATCAGATCCAGAGGCGTGGGTGTGTCAGCCGCTACTATTTGCGAAAGACTTCACCCGCCAGACTACAGAGGCTGGACTACAAAGAGCAAAGAAAATCGTATCGGCTTTCCATTAAAAGTTAGGGATCTCATGGTTGTTTAAACGCTACAACGTTTTACCAATCACAACCATATTCTGAAGTTAACAGAAACAACTTGTCTACTCAGATCCAACCAAATGACTCAAAACTAATTTGACCCAAAAAACACGGCCAAGAGGTGGAATATTCTTGAATGGCAAAGTCAATTATCCAACCTAAATATAATGAGCATGAGCGTGCATTTCACTTGCTGAAGAAAACACTGAAGGCAAAAATGCCCGATAACAAACAGGAACTGAAGATGTCTGCAGTACAGATCTGGCAGAGCACCTCTATGGGAGATACCCAGGGTCAGGTAATGTCTGTGGGCTGCAGATTTTAGGAAATCATCAAACGCAAAAGGTGTGCAACCAAGTAATTAAGAAAAATAAAATGACACATTATGTACACTTGTCCAATTATTTTTGGTCCCCTAAAATGTGGGGGACCATTTATAAAATGGCTTTCATTCCTACATGGTTCATGGATGTAAATACTGTCCAAATAAAAGCTGACAGTCTGTACTGTAACATTAGTAATTTTTCCAGTTCAAATCCATTGTGCTGGAGTACAGAGCCAAAACAATAAGTCGTGTCACTTTCCAAATACTTATGCACTGTGTGTACTGTATATGTATTACTGTGTGCAGCACTGAACAAAAACAGATAGGCTCATTATTTGTAAACACTTTTGGAAAATATAATATAAAAATATAAGCACGAAATGGAACTGTCCAGCAACCTCAGGTTATACAGTAGCATTACTACACAAAAAGAAGAGTCCGAAAGAAATGGGGATAAACCTCTGGATTAAACTTAATTAAATGGACAGGACAGGTTACAGTAATGGTAATTCTAAACCACACGTACAGTAGTGTAACTATTGCAAGCCGTCAACTTGTATAACTTTGTGGCAAGTCAAGCTAGCCATCAATGAATCTAGGCTGCAACTTCCAAGCATGTTGACAAGTATGCAGCATCCGTTTGCAACTGCTTCAACTGGGGCTTGCAATTGCACTCTAGCCACATGTACAGACTTGGTGTATACAAGGCTGTATAAAAGGCTACTTTAATTGCATACATCGACACTGTGCAGGGGCTAATGTTTATGAATTAGGTTCATTTGAATATACAGTAGATATCTCCATTCTGAAGATAGTTATGCTCAAAAGTTTGCATACCCTTGGAGAATTGGTAATATATGTCCAATTTGTAAAGAAAACATGGGTGAACAGGCAAAACACGTCTTTTATTTCTTATATGGGATTCACATTCAACTGTAGGTCATAACAATGGCACAATCATAAAACAAAACATCGCAACAAAGAAAAACAATGAACTGACCCCTGTGTAAAAGTCTGCATACCCTTAGTTCTTAATAATGTGTATTGCCACCTTTAGCATCAATGACAGCATGCAGACTTTTGTAATAGTTGTCTATAAGGCCCCGAATTCTTGCAGGTGGTATAGCTGCCCATTCGTCTTAACAAAATGCCTCCAGGTTATGCAAAGCCTTTGGTCGTCTTGCATGAACCGCACGTTTGAGATCTCCCCAGAGTGGCTCGATGATAATAAGGTCAGGAGACTGTGATGGCCACTTCAGAACCTTCACCTTTTTCTGCTGTAACCACTGGAGGGTGAACTTGGCCTTGTGCTTAGGGTCATTGTCGTGCTGGAAAGTCCAAGAACGTCCCATGTGCAGCTTTTGTGCAGAGGAATGCAAATTGCCTGCCAGTATTTTCTGGTAACATGCTGCATTCATCTTGCCATCAATTTTCACAAGATTACCCATGCCTTTAGAGCTCACACACCCCCAAAACTTCAGCGAGCCACCACCATGCTTCACAGCGGGGATGGTATTCTGTTGACTATAGGCCTTGTTGACCCCTCTCCCAACAGCAATTATGGTTGTGACCATAAAGCACTATTTTGGTCTCGTCACTCCAAATCACAGTGTGCCAGAAGCTGTGAGGCGTGTCAAGGTGTTGTCAGGCATATTGTAACCAGGCTTTTTTGTGGCATTGGCACAGTAAAGGCTTTTTTTGGCAACTTGACCATGCAGCTAATTTTTGTTCAAGTATCGTCATATTGTGCTCCTTGAAACAACCACACCGTCTTTTTCCAGAGCAGCTTGTATATCTCCTGAGGTTACCTGTGGGTTTTTCTTTGTATCCCCAACAATTCTTCTGGCAGTTTTGGCTGAAATCTTTCTTGGTCTACCTGACCTTGGCTTGGTATTAAGAGATACCCGAATTTTCCACTTCTTAGTTAGTGAATGAACAGTACTGACTGGCATTTGCAAGGCTTTGGATATCTTTTTATATCCTTTTCCATCTTTATAAAGTTCCATTACCTTGTAACGCAGGTCTTTTGTCAGTTCTTTTCTGCTCCCCATGGCTCAGTATCTAGCCTGCTCAGTGCATCCATGTGAGAGCTAACAAACTCATTGACTATTTATACACAGACACTAATTGCAATTTAAAAAGCCACAGGTGTGGGAAATTCACCTTTAATTGTCATTTTCACCTGTGTGTGTCACCTTGTTTGTCTGTAACAAGGCCAAACATTCAAGGGTATGTAAACTTTTGATCAGGTCCATTTGGGTGATTTCTGTTATCATTATGATTTAAAAAGGAGACAAACAACTATGTGATAATAAATGGCTTCATATGATCACTATCCTTAAATAAAAGACAGTTTTTTGCATGGTCAGTCATATTTTCAAAATCAATGCCAAAATTTCACAATTTCTGCTAGGGTATGCAAACGAATGAGCACAACTGTATCTAAAACAGATACGATGTATTTATTCCAATCCCTGATGAGAACAATTTTGCTCTTACTGGTATTTTAAACAGTTTGTACTAGTCAATAATCCAATTTTGCTAGTCATATTTTAAGGTGATTAGTAACATTTCATAAACAACTACTTTCTGTTTCAAAGTTCCTAGTCGCAATTCCATTTTAATAGTCATCAACTAAAAACAACTAGTAACATTTCAACATTTACTTGTTTCTATTCTATTTGAAAGTAATAAAATTGCATCATGACTAGTAAGACTTTGAATTACACAATCAGCAAGCAATTCACTAATTATTACTACTATTAATTACTACTATTAATTATCATAAACATCAGTGAAAAGGAAAAAGTAAACACGAGAAAAACAAGAAATGTTTATTCAAATTAAGGATTAGTTGTCGCTGAAATACAACTAGCATTTATTTAATAGTGACTGGTAACATTAAGATAATGAGTAGTGAAAAAAAAAATTCAAATTGACATTCGTCAAACAAAATAGCAACAATTGGAATAGTTACTACTAACTAAAGAACAAGTTCTAGGGGGTTTTCAATATTGTCAAGTAGGTTCCGCAGAATTAAAATTAAAACAGCCTGCCATACATACCGTTAGCTAGATTACCAAGCTTTTATCTAGTTTGCAACTAAGGTTACAGTTGTTAACAAAGAGGGAGGAAATTACATATACAATATACCCCTTCACCGTCTCCATGTTTTGCTGTGTTAAACACAATACCAATAACGACAAATTGAAAATATTCTTTAGAAAAGTGTGCCAATTAATTTTGATTGAAATACACCATAGACGGCTGCCTAATCTTGCCTCATTGGAGGGCCGGCCCTGGTCAAGACAGATCTGAGGAAGGTTATAAAAAAACGCTAAAGTGATGGATGTTCCCAGGAGTACAGTGGGGTACATCATTGTGAAATGGAAGATGTTTTAACACTCTTCCTTGTGCTGGCCATCCAGTCAAACTAAGGAACTGGACCAGAAGGGCCTTGGTCAGGGATGTGACTAAGAACTTGATGGTCACTCACAAAGAGCTTCAGAGTTTCTCTGCAGAGATAGGAGAACCTAACAGAACACCAATCTCTGCAGCACTACAACAAACAGGCCTTTATTGTGTAGTTTTGAGACTGTAGCCACTTCTGAGGAAATATGACATGCTGCCTGAGGGACTCAGGGACTCATCAAGACAACGACCCAAAGCACACACCCAAAACAATGCTGGAGTGGCTTTAGTATTTGCAATTAAAATAAACAGAAAAGCAATTTACTTATGTGGACAATATTAGTACAACACTGCCATTATGTAAAATGACTAAAATGTAAATCAAGTACACTAAAACAAACATTAGAGAGTAACTTGGGAGGGTCCAACCGTCCATCAAGTTTAGAAACTTGGCCTGGTTTGGTCATAACTATATGAGTGTATGGTAACACATCATGCTAAGATCAAAAGACCTACCCAGGGATCTCAAGAAAGATTATTGATGCCCAGGAGTCTGAGGTTACAAAGCCATTTCCAAGCAATCTGAAGGAAATCTATTGTGTGACAGATCATTTACAAAGGGAGATAATTCCAGGCAACTAGCAATCTACACTGGAGAGGTCTGACCAAATTCAGCCAAAGAACTGACCAAAATACATTCATAGAAGTCCCTAAGAACTACAGAGTAACATCATGGGATCTATAGGCCTCTCTTCCCAGACTGAAAACTTGGCCAACATGGCCTAAATGGGAGGTCAAGATGGAAGAAGTCGCTGCTTTCAAAAAACAATATAAAGAGTGACATTTGCCAGACCACACCTGGGTAAAGACAAAAACTAATGGAACAATGTGTTCTGGACAGATGAGTCAAAGATGGAGTTGTTTGTCCGTAATGCCAGCCGTGTTTGGCAAAAACAAAACACTGCCTTAGATCAGAAGAACCTCATACTAACAGTAAAGCATGGAAGCAGTGACATTGGTTTGGAGCTGACTTGCAGTTTAGGGCATGGCCAGCGTGCTATCACTGAATCATAAATGACATATTGTACCAGAGATTACATGAGAGAATGTGAGGCCATCTGTCAAAAAGCTGAAGCTGAACTGAACATGGATCTTGCAACAGGACAATGATCGGAAACACACGCAAACAGAATGGTTAAAAAAACAAGCCCAGATCCTACTGTAATGCTGTGGAGGGACTTGAAGCAGGCCAGACATGTCAGAACGCCCCCCAAACATGACACAGTTGTAGCAGTACTGTTAAAAGTGAGTGAAAACGTCTCCCAGTTGATGTAAGAGACTTATACACCGATCAGCCATAACATTATGACCACTGACAGGTGTAGTGAATAACACTGATAATCTTGTTATCATGGCACCTGTCAGTGGGTGGGATATACAGTATTAGGCAGCAAGTGAACATTCTGTCCTCAAAGTTGATGTGTTAGAAGCAGGAAAAATGGGCAAGCGTAAGGATCAGAGCGACATTGACATGGGCCAAATTGTGGACGACTGGGTCAGAGCATCTCCAAAACTGCAGCCCTTGTGGGTTGTTCCCGGTCTGCAGTGGTCAGTATCTATCAAAAGTGGTCCAAGGAAAGAAAAGCGGTGAACCGGCGACAGGGTCATGGGTGGCCAAGTCTCACTGAGGCACGTGGGGAACGAAGGCTGGCCCATGTGGTCCGATCCAACAGGCGAGCTACTGTAGCTCAAATTGCTGAAAAAGTTAATGCTGGTACTGATAAAAAGGTGTCAGAACACACAGTGACTCGCAGTTTGTTGTGTATGGGGCTGCATAGACACAGACCAGTCAGGGTACATATGCTGACCCCTGTCCACTGCCGAAAGCATCTACAATGGGCACATGAGCATCAGAACTGGACCACGGAGCAATGGAAGAAGATGTTTTCTTTTACATCACGTGTATGGCCGGGTGCGTGTGCGTCACTTACCTGGAGAACACATGGACCTACACCATATTAGGCAGGTGGTTATAATGTTATGGCTGATCGGTGTAGACGCTAACAATAAGCGGCTATATTAAAATATTTTTGCCAAAGGGGGCAACACCAGCTATTGAAGCTAGGGTCATACATATTTTTTCCCCAACAAAAAAATGCACTTCAGCTGATTTAAAAAATATATATATATATGTATATTTATATTATATATAAGTATAATATTTCAGTATCATTTTTTAAAATTAGGTTACTTTTGTCTGTAAGTGAAGAATTCAAATCCATCGGCACAAATAAGCAAAAATAAAATCCATGACTATATGTACAGAACGGTATTTCGGAGTTTTTATTTTGAATAAATTGGCACACATTTTTTCGCTATGCCTTTATTGGCAATTGTATGTACAGTGAGGGAAGAAAGTATTTGATCCCCTGCTGATTTTGTGCGTTTGCCCACTGACAAAGAAATTATCAGTCTGTAATTTTAATGGTACGTTTATTTGAACAGTGAGAGACAGAATAACAACAAAAAAATCCAGAAAAACGCATGTCAAAAATGTTATAAATTGATTTGCATTTTAATGAGTGAAATAAGTATTTGACCCCTCTGCAAAACATGACAGTACTTGGGGGCAAAACCCTTGTTGGCAATCACAAAGGTCAGACGTTTCTTGTAGTTGGCCACCAGGTTTGCACACATCTCAGGAGGGATTTTGTCCCACTCCTCTTTACAGATCTTCTCCAAGTCATTAAGGTTTCGAGGCTGACGTTTGGCAACTCGAACCTTCAGCTCCCTCCACATATTTTCTATGGGATTAAGGTCTGGAGACTGGCTAGGCCACTCCAGGACCTTAATGTGCTTCTTCTTGAGCCACTCCTTTGTTGCCTTGGCCGTGTGTTTTGGGTCATTGTCATGCTGGAATAACCATCCACGATCCATTTTCAATGTCCTGGCTGAGGGAAGGAGGTTCTCACTCAAGATTTAACGGTACATGGCCCCATCCATTGTCCCTTTGATGCGGTGAAGTAGTCCTGTCCCCTTAGCAGAAAAACACCCACAAAGCATAATGTTTCCACCTCCATGTTTGATGGAGGGGATGGTGTTCTTGGGGTCATAGGCAGCATTCCTCCACCAAACACGGCGAGTTGAATTGATGCCAAAGAGCTCGATTTTGGTCTCATCTGACCACGACACTTTCACCCAGTTCTCCTCTGAATCATTCAGATGTTCATTGGCAAACTTCAGACGGGCCTGTACATATGCTTTCTTGAGCAGGGGGACCTTGCAGGCGCTGCAGGATTTCAGTCCTTCACGACGTAGTATGTTACCAATTGTTTTCTTGGTGACTATGGTCCCAGCTGCCTTGAGATCATTGACAAGATCCTCCCGTGTAGTTCTGGGCTAATTCCTCACCGTTCTCATGATCATTGCAACTCCACGAGGTGAGATCTTGCATGGAGCCCCAGACCGAGAGAGATTGACAGTTCTTTTGTGTTTCTTCCATTTGGAAATAATCGCACCAACTGTTGACACCTTCTCACCACGCTGCTTGGTGATGGTCTTGTAGCCCATTCCAGCCTTGTGTAGGTCTACAATCTTGTCCCTGACATCCTTGGACAGCTCTTTGGTCTTGGCCATGGTGGAGAGTTTGGAATCTGATTGATTGATTGCTTCTGTGGACAGGTGTCTTTTATACAGGTAACAAGATGAGATTAGGAGCACTCCCTTTAAGTGTGCTCCTAATCTCAGCTCGTTACCTGTATAAAAGACTCCTGGGAGCCAGAAATCTTTCTGATTGAGAGGGGATCAAAAACTTATTTCACTCATTAAAATGCAAATCAATTTATAACATTTTTGACATGCGTTTTTCTGGATTTTTTTGTTGTTATTCTGTCTCTCACTGTATAAATAAAGCTACCATTAAAATTATAGACTGATAATTTCAGTGGGCAAATGTACAAAATCAGCAGGGGATCAAATACTTTTTTCCCTCACTGTAGATCGATGGCAAAAAATGTATATTTAATCAGTAATAAATTAAGTCAACACAACAACAGGTGGAGAAAGTGAAGTGATTCTAAATATCATGAGAAATAAAAAATCATGAGAAATACCAGTCACATTGTAAAACTGAAATGAGAAAGATTTAGTACAGAAGCAACCTTTACCTTTTGAGCCCATTGCTATGAGGTGAGCCTTAGACGAGAGTGTCAAGCAAATGGCCCAATGTGACAGGGCAATCTTCTTCATGACCCGTTTCTTATCCAGGCTGTAGAAGCACAGCTCCCTCTCCATTCCGTAGCCTGTGTACACCACCAGGCCAGGGTCTATGGGACTGAAAGCAGCTAGACTTGGAGGGAGGCTGTCAGACTCCTGGAGGAGGGTGGGAGCAAGACAGACAAAGACAATTAAAGAGAAAGAGACATAAAAAGCGAGACAAAAATTGAGATTTATTTAAGTTCAATAACTTTATAAGGTTGTGGCCTAGGGTGGTCCAGTGTTCTAAACCACTGCCTTCAGTACGCATTAGGTGCCTGTGAAAAGTATTCACCCCCCTTGGACTTTTTCACAATCTTTTGACCTGAAACAAAATTAAATATTTTTAACAGCACAGTATATTGCTGGTTGGTCCAAACCAGCCCACTGCTCTTCCTGCAAAAACTGTATTCTGTCTTTCCTGTCCAAAAAAGCATAAAAGCATAAAATGCCTGATATTATACGTGCCTTCACAGGCACCAGATCTCAGACCAACTGAACACCTATGGGAGATTTCGGACCGACATGTTAGACAGCGCTCTCCACCACCATCATCAAAAAGCGAAATGAGGGAATATATTTTGTAAGAATGGTATTCCATCCCTCAGTAGAGTTCCAGAGTCTCGTACAATCTATGCCAAGGCACACTGAAGCTGTTCTGGCAGCTTGTGGTGCCGCAAAACCTTACTGAGACACTTTATGTTGTTTTTTCCTTTAATGTGTCACTCATCTGTATACACAGAAGTCAACATTAAATGTCTACAAGGTCAAGAAAAGTATTTTGTAAAAATAAAAACTGAGTCATCGATTGACATCATGAATGTCCCATCTAGATATACTGCCCCATCTTGATATACTGAACAACATCCTCAGTTGAAAGGCCTCGCATAGTCCTGTGCAGCCATACCCTGGATTCCAGAGAAGAGGCGGAAACCAAGAGTCATCACTACGGAATGAATTCCAAGCTAATCACCTGTGTTAATGAGCATGTGTCTGTAAACATTCAAGTATGGCTAGCTATAAAGAGAGATTTACCTCTGGTGTGGCAGGGGCTGGAAATGTGAGCCAATCCAGAAGCTCACACTTGTCCTTCATCCAATCAGCTGCCCAGACGCTGACCCGTCTGTCTGCACTGACAGCCAACCACATCTCATTTCCTTCAAGGCCAAATTCTTTGTACTGGTGAACCAAATACACAATGACTTCATGTAGACTCTTAGTACTGTAGCTCTTAAAAACAAGAACACTAGCAACCTCAGAATAGGTCAAACGGATGCATTTCCTAGTCATTCTATTCGTGCTAATGTAAGATCAACTACTGTTAGGTCCGGAAATAATTGGACTCTGACACAAGTTATGTTATTTTGGCTGTTTACCAAAATATATTCAAGTTACAGTAAAATAATGAATATGTGCTTAAAGTGCAGTCTCTCAGCTTTCATTTGAGCATATTCACATTCTTTTTCAAGGGACCAAAGGTAGTTAGACAATTGACTCAAAACCTGTATTATGGACCGGTGTGGGCTATTCCTTCGTTATTCCTTTATCAATTAAGTAGGTAAAAGGTCTGGAGTTGATTCCAGGTGTGGCATTCGCATTTGGAAACTGTTGTTGTAAACCCACAACATGTGGTCAAAGGAGCTCTCAATGCAAGTGAAACACGCCAGTCTCAGACTGCAAAAAAAAAAGAAATACACCAGAGAGATAGCAGGAACATTAGGAGTGGCCAAATCAACAGTTTGGTACATTCTGAGAAAAAAAGAATGCACTAGTGAGCTCTGCAACACAAAAAGGCCTGGACATCCACGGAAGACATCAGTGGTGGATGATTGTAGGATCCTATCAGTGGTAAAGAAAAACACCTTCACAACATCCAGCAAAGTGAAGAACACTCTCCAGGGGTAGGCCTTTTATTATCAAAGACTACCATAAAGAGAAGACTTCACAAGAGCAAATACAGAGGGTTCACCACAAGGCGCAAACTATTTATAAGCCTCAAGAATAGAAAGAACAGATTAGACTTTGCCAAAAAACATCTAAAAAAGCCAGCCCAGTTCTGGAACAGCATTCTTTGGACAGATGAAACTAAGATCAACCTGTACCAAAATGAAAGGGAAGAAAACAGTATGGAGAAGGCTTGGAACAGCTCATGATCCAAAGCATACCACATCATCTGTAAAACATGGTGGAAGCAGTGTGATGGCATGGGCATGCATGGCTTCCAATGGCACTGGGTCACTAGTGTTTATTGATGATGTGACCTTAAGACAGAAGCAGCCGGATAAATTCTGAAGTGTATGGATATTGTCTGCACAGATTCAGCCAAATTCAGCGAAGTTGATTGGATGGTTCATAACTTTACAGATGAACAATGACCTAAAACATACTGCGAAAGCAACCCAGGAGTTTTAAGGCAAAGAAGTTTGGTGAGGTCTAGAACGTCCAGACTTCAAGCAGTCATTGCCTGCAAAGGATTCTCGACAAAGTATTAAAAATGTACATTTTATTTATGATCATTTTCATTTGTCCAATTACATTTGAGCCCCTGACATAAGGGGACTGTGTATGAAAATGGTTACAATTCCTAAACGTTTCATTCAATATTTTTGTTCAACCCCTTGAATTAAAGACAAAAGTCTGTGGTGGCGTATAGAGACAATATTATGAAAATTGTGTCAGTGTCCAAATATTTCTGGACCAAACTGTACATTTTTCTACTCATGACATGAAATGAAAAATGTGCAATATATCTCGTCACTTATGCTCTGATCCAGCTTTCTGATAAGAATAGAGGGTTTGTTGTGATATTGTTACCGAAAATAATTAAGTTTTATTTTTTATGGTCTTCATATGTAGAAGTGTGTAGCTCCAATGTCTGTGGCATGTGCTTTTAATACAGACATTACTGTAGATCAAAAATCTGAGAGGCGAATTTACCACTGTCTATTCACAGGCGTAAGCCCAGCATTTAGGGCTTGTGTCAGTTAACAGTACAGTAACAGCTACAGTATACTACTAAATTGTATGACAACACAACCGCTGTGATAAGGTTTGTTCAAGAGAATCATGATTCTTATAAGAGAATTGACTTTGAGAAACCTTCCAGGTTTGTCTAGGTGTTCTCTGGCAAAGTTAAGACAGGCACTTTGGTTCTTAATTGACAGCAAAGGCTTCTGAGCAACCCTCCCATGAATGCCATTTTGATTCAGTGTTTATATTGTTAAAGAATGCACTGTAACCTGAGATACAGCAAAGGACATCTGCAAATCTCCAGATGTTATGTTTGCGTTGTCGTTTACTTGATTTATTACTTTTATGCGACTCTTGGGGATATTTTGCAAGGGCGTCCACTTCTACACAGAGTTCCTGTCATTTTAAATGCTCTCCATTTGTAAATGAATTGCCTCACAGTGGACTGATGGAGCTCATATCTTTTTGAGATGGTTGTATAGACTTCCCCAGACTAATGTGCTCTCACTACCCTTTTCCTGATACCATCGGAGATCTCCTTTTCTCTCAGGATGATGCGTTTTGCATTCACCTGTACGGGTAGCACCAAACTGACCAGGTTTCTTGTCTCTATTCATCAAAGATTGGTTAAATTGGTAAGCAATAATTTGCCCACAGATTGTATTTACAACCTTGTTATAACCAAGGCAACTTGGGATCATTTATTTTTGCACCTACACAAATTCCTTTTCATTTAATTTTTTCTACTACACACATAATAACCTCTAAATTGGAATTGGTGACTCTAAACCTGTTATGTCAAATAAAAAAGACTGGTTCTGACTAAATAAAGATTTCTGGGTGAACACAAAACAAACAATAAGTGCACAAGGGGATCACATATTTTTAAGCAGCACTCTATTTTTGTATCGGTTTGGTATTAACTTGGTAGCCAGCTATTCAAGAATGGGGAACACAAATTAAATTTGGCACTGACCTGTTTCTTCACACACTGTATGGTGGTAATGATCGCCCCCTTGTGGTCACTGATCATCCGCACTGTCACCCCGGTCACTGGGCTGCTGACAGCAATCAGGCCATCCCTCCCCGCCGACAGAATCACCTGACCTGAGAATCAGAGGTCACAAATAGTCTATGACATTGGCAACGTATACTATCACACACTCTAGTGAAATAAACAGTGTAAATCACACACAAACCGGATGAATTAAATACAAAGTGGAAATGACAATCTGTTCTAAGTGAAATATGAACATTAAACAAACGTGTGTAAATTACAGTACACAAACTTAAATGACAATTGTGTACTTGTAAAAAAGAATTTCATCACATTCTGAGCATTAACGGGAACGGGAGAGCAGAGACATGCGTGTCTGACCACCATGAATTTACACAAGAGACAATTGTCCCCTGACAGCATTGAGACACCGCCCCCCCTACCCCACCACAACCCCCCACCCACCGTTAGAGGAGTAATGCATGGCAGTGACAGCCATAGAGTGAGGATGCAGCTTGAGCTCCATCTCCGAGGTGGCCAGGCGAAAGATCCTCAGGCTCCCGTCGCTGTACCCCCCGGCCACGCACTGACCCCCTTTAGAGGGCCTGAGGACGGGGCTCCAGGAGGCACACCCACAGCTCTGACAGAAGGGCCGAAGGGAATATCAGAGGTTTAGACACTGACACAGTCAGCCTGACACAGGTATATACAGTTAGGTCCGGAAATATTTGGACACTGACACAATTTTCATAATTTTGGCTCTGTACGCCACCACAATGGATTTGAAATGAAACAACCGAGATGCAATTGAAGTGCAGCTTTAATTCAAGGGGTTGAACAAAAATATGGTATGAAACGTTTAGGAATTGCAACCATTTTCATACACAGTCCCCTTATTTCAGGGGTTCAAATGTAATTGGATAAATTTACACAATCATAAATAAAATTTTCATTTTTAATACTTTGCCGAGAATCCTTTGCAGGCAATGACTGCTTGAGGTCTGGAACGTACGGACATCACCAAACACTGGGTTTCCTCCTTTGTGATGCTTCGCCAGGCTTTTACTGCAGCTGTCTTCAGTTATTGTTTGTTCGTGGATCTTTCTGCCTTAAGTTTTGTCTTCAGCAAGAGAAATGCATGCTCCATCAGGTTGAGATCAGGTGATTGACTCGGCCATTGCTGAATATTCCACTTCTTTGCCTTAAAAAACTTCTGGGTTGCTTTTGCAGTATGTTTTGGGTCATTGTCCATCGGTAAAGCAAAGCGCTGTCCAATCAACTTTGCTGAATTTGGCTGAATCTGTGCAGACAATATATCCCTATACACTTCAGATTTCATCCGGCTGCTTCTGTCTTCTGTCACATCATCAATAAACACTAGTGACCCAGTGCCATTGGAAGCCATGCATGCCCATGTGGTACAGTATGCTTCGGATCATGAGCTGTTCCAAGCCTTCAACATACTTTTTTCGCCCCATCATTCTGGTACAGGTTGATAGTTTCATCTGTCCAAAGAATACTGTTCCAGAACTGGGCTGGCTTTTTTATATGTTTTGGCAAAGTCTAATTTGGCCTTTCTATTATTGAGGCTTATGAATGGTTTGCGCCTTGTGGCGAACCCTCTGTATTTGCTCTTGTGAAGTCTTGCCTTTATAGTAGACTTAGATAACGATATGCCTACCTCCTCGAGAGTGTTCTTCACTTGGCTGGATGCTGTGAAGGGGTCTTTCTTTACCGCGGAAAGAATTCAACGAGCATCCACCACTGTTGTCTTCTGTGAACATCCATGCTTTTTTGTGTTGCAGAGCTCACCAGTGCGTTATTTTTTTTTCTCAGAATGTACCAAACTGTTCATTTGGCTGACTGCTATCTCTCTGATGGATTTTGTTTTTTTTGCAGCCTAAGGATGGCCTGTTTCACTTGCATTGAGAGCTCCTTTGACCGCATGTTATGGGTTCACAGCAACAGCTTCCAAATGCAAATGCCACACCTGGAATCAACCTTTTACCCGCTTAATTGATGAAGAAATAACGAAGGAATAGCCCACACCTGTCCATGAAACAGCTTTTGAGTCAATTGTCCAATTAGTTTTGGTCCCTTGAAAAAGAGGGGCCTACATATTAAAGAGCTGTAATTCTTAGACCTCCAATTTGGATGTGAATATTTATTATTTTACTGTACCTTGAATACATTTTGGTAAACAGCAAAAATAACTAAACTTGTGACAGTGTCCAATTGTTTCCGGACCTAACTAAATGTTGCTTCACAACTTTTCTCTCATAATGTGGAATGTGGCCTTGAAAGAATCATG
Source organism: Esox masquinongy (assembly GCA_016801175.1). Classification (NCBI taxonomy): domain Eukaryota; kingdom Metazoa; phylum Chordata; class Actinopteri; order Esociformes; family Esocidae; genus Esox; species Esox masquinongy. Next base: position 32,639 of record JACXGI010002985.1, read on the forward strand.
TTGCAGCGCTTGTTATGCCATACAATTCAGTAGTGTGCTGCAGCTTTGTAATAGTGGTAGTCGAAAAGAGAAAATAAGATTTATGCCATTATTTCTATAACACTCTAATTACGAGAACTTGGTATGTTCTTCATTAACTCTGTCGTTTTCAACCAGTTAAGGACTGCTGTTACAATACACAGCGTGCACAATTATTAGGTACGTGAGCATTCTGATCATATTATTTCTATGCACATTTTCCAACTCCAAACCATATAAACTTGAATGCTCATTGGACTGAATAATTTTCAGATGATATGTATTTGTGTAATGAAGGAGGGTGTGGCAACAGTGAATAACACCTTATATGAAGGTGTGCATAATTATTAGGCAGCTTCATGACCTCAGGTAAAATGGGCCAAAAAAGAGATTTAACTGACACCGAAAAGTCATAAATTGTAAAACGCCTTTCAGATGGATGCAACACTCTTGAAATAGCTAAATTATTGAGGCGTGACCACCGGACACTCAAACGTTTTGTTGCGAATAGTCAACTGGGGTGCAAAAAATGCATGGAGAAGAAAAGACGCAAATTAACTGCTAAAGACTTGAGAAGAATTAAACGTGAAGCTACCAGGAACCCATTATCCTCCAGTGCCACCATATTCTAGAACTGCAACCTACCTGGAGTGTCCAGAAGTACAAGGTGTCAAGTGCTCAGAGACATGGCCAAGGTCAAGAAGGCTGAAAGAAGACCACCACTGAATAAGATTCACACGTTGAAGCGTATAGATTGGGCAAAGAAATACCTGAAGACAGATTTTTCAAAGGTTTTATGGACAGATGAAATGAGTGACTCTTTATGGACCAAATGGATGGGCCTGTTGCCATCACTCAAAGATGCCCAAATAATGACCTGGCCCCCTTCCTTACCTGACTTAAATCCACTTGAGAACTTGTGGACCCTTCTCAAACGTGAGATTTACAGTCAGGGAAGACAATACACCTGTTTGAACAGCATTTGGGAGGTTGTGGTTGCTGCTTCAGTGAAAGTTGATCGTGAACAGATCAAGAAACTGACAGACTGCATGGATGGAAGGCTCATGGCAGTTATTGAAAAGAAGGGTGGCTATATCGGTCACTGAATATTTTTGAAAGACCAGAAATGTTATTTAATTTTCATTTTGTGTTACTTATTTGTTGCACTTACTCTAAAAACTGAGAATAAACAAGTGAAATTTTTGTAATTTAGTTGCCTAATAATTCTGCACACTAATTGTTGTGCACACGTATTCCCCTGAGAAAGATCAAAACTCATTTTTCCTTTGTTAAACATTCAGGTTTGAGGTTCAATTATATTTTGGACTGACTGAGAGCATTGTGTTTGTTCAACAATAAAATAAATCTTGAAGAATACGATTTGCCTAATAATTGTGCACGCAGTGTATATCACCAACTACACCTCTACCGGTTTAAAAGAACGAGGACTAATGGTCATATGACCCCCGTTTCCTCGAGTTGTCTTGCAGCCTCACCTGGTTGAGCACTTGGAACTGTACAACAAGCTCGTTGCTGGGGGCCGACCACACCCTGACGCTGCCGTCCTCCCCGCAGGTGGCGAAGTGGCTCTCGTCCGGGCTGAACACCACGTCATTGACCTGACCACCATGAAGGTGAGAGATGGGGGCGGGGCATTAGGGTGTACGGTGGAGGTGGTGTCGACAACGTACGCCCGCGCAGTCTCCAAGGGGGTTACACTGACACTCGCCCTGTGCTATTTGAAGGCCGGGCACGATACATACGCGTAATCCCGTATCGGCACGCACCGACGGCCCCCCCAACCCGACCCAGCATACCTTGGTCTTGTGCCCACTGATGAGGCGGATACTAGTGTTGTCCAGCCAGTTGATGTACCAGAGGGTGCCTGCCGTGGTGCCCACGATGCCCATGTCCATGACGTCGTCAAAGGTGGCTGCCACCACCGCCCCGTCCAGAGTCATCTCGTGTTCCAACAGCACCAGGGCGCCCCTGACGCACACGGCCAAGGACCAATGAGGGAGGACGATCAGATTGGGTGGAAGTGGGTTGATACGTCCACCCAGAAATACACAGATAAACGGGTCAGAACAGTAAAGATACACAATAGAGACCAAGAGATACACAGGTCAGAACACAATAGGGTAGGGCAATCCACAGCGCAGCCAATTTCATCTCAGTAAAACACAGCACTAATCCAGGTGACTATCTTCGCAGCTGGGGAGATGAGTGTTAGGCAAACATTGAAATATATTTCCCAGACTGCAGTTCTCACTCAAGTCAGGATTGGCATCCAATGCTAGCATACCCATACGTTTGAAAGCCAGGTTAGTTCCAAAACTCTGCTATGGATCATATGTGGCCACAGCACAACAAGCTGTTCTACGTTTATTTGCTTTCCCAAAATGCAGCCTCGCCGACTATGTTTAAACTTAAATCAACATCTTCGAGGACGATGCCGCACGTTACTTCCAGCTTACAGAGTGTGTATATCACCACCTTGTCATTTAACATCTCAAAATAATGCCTTTGCCTTCATTGTAGCTTCCATTTTACCAAAAGTTGAATGATCTCCTGAGCACCTTTCTAAGTCCTCCGACTGACGTTACAGTCGTTTAATGAAAATGTTTCCCTTCATAATGACGACCGGGACCTGTTGGTGGTAGTTCTGAAATAAGAGCGGCCCACCTGTCCTCTATGCAGAAGGCCTCGTCACCAGGCCTCATCCTCTGGACAGCTGCTACATCCCACAGCCTCAGCCTGCGCGTGTTACTTCCCGTCAACAGACGGTTCCTCCGACACAGCAGCACTCCTAGAAACACATTCACATTGTGGTACCGTGCACCCACGCATGTGTGAGATACACTGCTAGTTTCGGCAGTCGCCGCGCACACAACTAACCGATCTCCCCCTGGTCAGCCTCCCAGGTCATGAAGCACCGACGGGTTTTGCAGTCCCACACGCACACGTGCCCGCTGTTGGTGCCCGTGAAGAGAACGGAGTTGGCATTGTAGCACAGGGCCGTCAGCACCACGTCCCCCACCTCCTCTGGCACACACACGTGCTGCAGCTAGAATTTGAATTTGCCAAACTTTACGAGCAATAATAGTTTCATATTTGTATGGGTATGAGCATTTTTCAAAATACTACATTTTAATCCAAAGGGAAGACTGGGCCACTGCAGGACGTTACCACTCGGGAGAAACACAGAATGACATAGGGTGACTGATAAGAGGTTAATTTATTCATGGCTCATGTCACTGAAAGGGAGCTTAGCTGGCTTGAAAAAATCTGACGCTAACCTCCCCTATCCAAGACAAGGGGCTCCAGTTAAATAAGGCTTAAGAAAACAGTGTTTAACAAAAGAAGGTTTGTGTTAGACTAGGGATGGGAAAGTTGAAACAGCTATTGTTTTTTCTTCAAATGCTAAGCACACGAAAATCATTAGTGTTTCTGCACTTCTGCAAAAGGTCCTATTGCTTCAACTGCCTATGACCACCAGGCGGCATTCATAGACAGGTGTTTTCTCTTAACAGCTCCTTGCTTTTGTGCTAATGTGCCTCAGTTCTACAAAAAATAAATGCAAAACTTCATAATGTATTGTATAGGACAGTTTTTCGGGAACAGAATAAACTGACAAATTACTTTGAGAATACAAACACACGTCTCTGCGAGCTACCGAGAAAGCTGGGGGGCAAGTCACAGTACAGGTTGTCGAGCAGACAGGCTGAGTTAGAACTGTGCCCTTCGCCAATACTTATGGTTAACCAACAGCTTCCACCACCCAATGGAATACTGCATCTCGCTATTTTTATCATTAACATTTATACTTGAACATTCTGCAAGTAACAATGAAAGAGTGAACACACTTGTGTCTATAGCGAAAAGAACAGACAGACGAGCGGGTGCGGGGGAGGGTGAGAGGAGGAACCGTACTCATTAACAATTCAAATTGAGCTTGAACGATTACAAGGTTCAAACCTTCATATTAAACCGCAAGCAAATGTTCAATAAAGCGAGACAAATATCATCGAGTCTGCCTTGGTTATGTAAACAAAACTTACATTTCTGATCAGATCTTCACTCTAATTCTATCACTACCTTGAGCTCCACCTCCAGGCCAAGTGTGTGGGTGGTGCAGAAGTAGATTCCCTGGCTGCCCACACAGGCCAGCTGGCTGGCTGCTGACGGGCTGAAGGCCACGTCGTGGAGTGGGCCGGACACAGCGACCCTGGACAACAGCTGGTACGTCCTAGTGCTCCACAACGCCACCTCCGGATCAGTGAAGTCTCCTGCAGGAGAGAGTTAGAGGCCCAGGAGTTAGAGGCCCAGGTTCAATTACCATTAAAAAAAAACATTTTCCATTTTGCGTCCGGAAATAATGATTGACCATTGGGAAACGGTTGCTTTTGCATATGCAATCGTGATTTTATCACTGATTACTTCAGGGAAGGATGAAATAATTAAAAGGGGCCACTGTTCTTGGTGGACACCACTGACCCACGGTGAGGAGGAAGAGATCATCTCTGGAGAAGGCCAGGGCCTGGACGGCTCCCCGGTGGTAGGAGATGGTATTACGGCGGGCTCCATCCTGCACACACCAGATGCAGATGAGGCTGGTAGAGTCACCGCTGCCCCCTGCTGCTGAGGCCACCGTCTGGAAGAGACATTCAGATGTGTGGTGAAATCACTTGTCTTGTTAGGAGTCCAGTAACACTGTCACTATCAACATGATGATACAACAGATCCACCCAATACATGGGGTATGGTCTCAGTCAGCCACAAAGAAACCCCACTCAGACAAAGGCTGATAGAGCGAATGCATCATCCTTCCTTAACACCATGTGCACAGTCCACCACCACCATCACCGCCCTCATTACCGTCACCACCCTCATCACCGTCACCGCCCTCATCACCATCATCATCACCATCATTATATTCATCACCACCTGTGCCATAGAGTAGAGTGAAGGCCTACCTGTGCGTCATTGGTAACAGCCAGAGAGGAGACCTCCTCAGTGTGGCCCAGCCAGTGTCTCTGGGAGCCAGTGTGTAGGTCCTCCACCACCACCACACAACCACAGGAGTACGCAAACAGACCTGCAACCAGACAACACACGCGCAACAACATCCCACACACAACCGCATGACATACACACACAAAATAGAGTACACACACAGCGATTAAATGGTAAAACATATAAGGGACTGGGGATCTATGCTTTTCCAAACATTTATATTTGAGTCTGCCAATAAAATCAGTTGGACAAGAGCATGGTTTTACCTGTGTCTGGATTCCAAATCATGTTGCCTCGCCCATTGCCATTGTAGCCAATCACAGCTTTCAGACTCAGGCTTTCTTCTCCCATTTGGGGAGGTTCAGCACTCTGAAATGGAGAAAGACAGAATGCTGGGTAACTGAGTCCTAAGAAAGCTGGCTGTTGCTTCTCAATTATGGAACTTGACTTGGGAGTGGTGCTTTCTACCTGGTCGAGGGTGGAGGTTTTGAAACGTGGAGTGAAGTGCTTGTAGCAGTCGGGACGCATTGGCTCCTCTGCCTCCAAATTATCTGAATGAGAGCAAAATGAGAAAATCTATTTATATAGAGGAAATACGTCTAGAAAGATTTAACTTTCTGGTTTAATTCAACTATAAAGTGTACAATATTTAAATAAATATGTTAACCATTGTCCACTGCTCTGTTTAGACTGGCCTTCAGGGGTGCTGATGTGTCTCCACCCCCTACCATCTCAGTAACTTTGAGAAAGGAGCCAGACGTAGGGTGATGGAGACGGGAGGGACCTGCCGAGGGGAAGGGGAGTGGTACAGGGCTGGGGAGCACCTCGTCAGTGTCCTCCTCACACAGAGAGAGGCGGTCCAGCGCTACAGCAGGACAGAGGGAGACACAGGAGGCAACGTCATGGAGATTAGAGTCATTAGAAACATGGTGGAATTTCCCAATGGCAAGCTACATGAAGCGATCGCCATTTACTTCATAGCCAACTTTTCCAGCATTTTGTGAATGACTAAGGGTGGGTGGAAAATGGCTTTATTTATGGGTGAAAAATAGAACAGCAATGTTCACCTTCTTGTCCAAACCTGTCTGTGGTGCTGATGTTAAAACAGGGTGCAGGTGAGGAGGGGATGGGCGCTGTCCGTCGGGGGATTCCGTTGGAATGCATTCCACTGACCTCTGGTTCTGAATGACCTTTAGGGGCTATAGTGGAACCCCCAGATTTTCATTATCTAATAGTCAAAACTAAAGGACTGACTTCAATACGTTGTGAAAAAAAAAAAAACAACATATTTGGTTTACTGGCAAATTTCAACTTATTGAATGATGGTGGGAATGACAATGTTTCTTCATCTTTTCATATGCATTTACCTGGTTTAGGAGGTGAAACTGAGGCTGCTTGTGGGGGTGAACTGAGAGAAATAAAACAATTCTAAATGACGCACAGATGCATGAACTTACGCAATTAACAGTATGATAAGGCCACGCCCACTGTAGAGGAAATCATGTGCATATTCAGACCGAAAGACAGACAGACGCAAGGACTCCTACCGTCCATCAGCACCAGTCTCCAGAGGGTGGGCTAAGAAGTCCCAGAAAAAGATGGCATCTCCCACTGAGATGACAGCCATCTGGTCTGGGGAGAAGCTCACCTGGCGGATAGGCTGACTGTGACCTATGAACATCTGGGACGGACATGATGGATTCAACGAACACATTCATGTCATCACTTTTCAAACAATTTCAGACCGTTGCGCCTCAGACGCACTTGGGTTACGGCATAGTTGTTTATCTGTAAGGGCACACTACAGCCTTTCAAATGCTCGCACAAAACCTTCTCTGGAGATGTTTCGAACTGCCCCTGTACCGGCATTTCGATAGTCCGTGAAGAAATTATATGTCTAAAGTGGGACTAATGTCCATTACAAGGCGACCAGAACTGTCAATCAAATAATCTAGAAGTACATTACGGCAGCATGTCTGTCTTCTGTCTATATGAAGACCGCTCTCTTAGACAAGTACATTACCATTCATTTATACCATGACCTAACAACATATTTCTAACAACATAATTAGTACAAACTAATTTGCATCTTGCTATTATATTAATGAAATGGAATAAAACCAACATGCAGCACATCAATCTTCAACAATTATAGTGAAGGAATCAATGCTGAACATTTTATAACGGCTGCTTGTCATGCGCCACTTAATTCTCTGAAAGGTTATCAGTTTCCGCTATTGACACGTTACTGTATGTATAGTATGTCTGAAAAAGGTACATTTTTCATTTTGTGAGATGACAATACAAAATGCAGGAATTGGTTATTTTTAAATGTTGCTTGGCATTGTAGTCTAATCAACTGTACCTGGGAGTTGACGTCCAGCTGCATGCTGTAATCCCACACCTTCACAGCATTGTGCCCTGCTGTCAGTAAGAAACGTCCATCCTCACTCACTGCCAGAGAGGAACACTGGTGCTTGTGTACCTTAGACACCTGGTGGGGAGAACAATGTACTCAACAGGCACTGAAGAACTCTAGCACATCCTCCATGGAAAGATATTTATCTATAGACAGTCTCGCAGAGCATTGATAAATACACTTAAATAGACATTTTTAATGCTGCACAAACCAGTCGAGGCCATTCTACAGAGTGCATACAGAAGAATGTCAATCAGTGTCAGAGCAACAAAAAACACACAGGAGTGCATAATTATACATGTTCAATCAGACACCTAATCACACACCTTTTACATTCCACCCGCGCACCATGCTCAGAAACAGAGGGCCAGCCTCACATCAGTTGTATTACCTCTCTGAGCAGTCGTCCGGAGTTAGCGCTGATCCACAGGATCTTGTTGGCGGAGGTGGTAACCAGAAGGTGTCCGGTGGAGGCCGGAGAGAAGCACACCTTCAGGGCCGAGTCCAGACTGGTGCTCTCCACATCCAGGATACTCACGTCCACACGCAGCAACTGGGTGATTTGAGAATTGACAACTTCTTACTTCAGCTCAGGTGACATGCCACAGCTGGTTAGTAAGGTTGTTTGAAGGGTAGCCTATTATTTATTATTGGGAACTTTCATTTTAACCAAGTAGACAAAAATGTTCCTAACTAAGACTAACGGTCCTCCTACACAATGGCTATAAGCCATCCAAGGAACGCTTCCTTCAAAATCAATGAAAGCTGCTACAGTGCCCATGTTGCATCAAATCCAACTGCAGCATCCAAGGTCAAGAATAGTCAAGGTTTAATTCATTGGTTCATTTTATCAAATAAATGGAATGAATAAGCATGTACAGTACAACGTCCCACTGACATGACGCGAATGGCCAGGAAATGTGACACGTGTAGCAGAGCTGAAGTGGACGTTCCAAGGCAAGATGACATCAACAATTGTCAGACAAACACGAGGGTGTGGGGACCTTTTGCAAAGTACCATGTCATTTCAGTTTAAAAAAACAAAAAACATTTTCGAATAAACTCAAATGAATTCCAAGATTTAGCATTTGCATCGTAGCAGAGCAAAGCTCAAAGACAACCTAATCGGCACAACAACCAACAAACAGTACCTCATCTAGTGAGCGAGCATCCATGATGGTGACTGTGAACTCAGATGGCCCGACCAAGGCCAGACAGCGACTGTCACTGCTCACCGCGAGGGCATCCGGAGCGCCCGCAGTGCCTCGTGCCACCACATTGCCTAGATAAGAAATTAATGAGGGAGAGTGCACTGCAGGGGTCCACAATTACTTTCTCAGAGCTCATAGCTGGCAGGTCAGAACATTACTAGCAAGAAAGCAGCTCATTTCATATATATTAGAATTATTGTTATTTTTACTTCAGGAAATTTGTCATTTTAATGTCTATTTTCCTATTTGTTCTTCAAAGGAAAAACAGCTGTGAATTATGAGAAAATGTATCTATCAAAGCCTCATAAGAAAGGTGGATAACGAAAATAGAAAATGAAATATGAATTTTAGAAATGTCTGTCTTTGTCACTGATCAATAATCCATAATGTCAAAGTGAAAAATAAAATCTAAACATTGTTCCTAATTAATTGTAAATACAAAACAGAAAATATTTGATAGCATAAGTATTCACCCCATTAAGTCAATATTTGGTAGAGGCACCACTGGCTGACTCCAGCCACAAAATTTGCATGTCTGGACATCTACATTTTTGTCCATTCTTTGCAAAATTACTCAAGCTCAATCATGCTGGTGCATCAATTTTCAAATATTCCAAACTGGATTGAGGACCAGGCTTTGACAGAACCTTTTAACATGTTTGTTTTTACGGCACTTCAGAGTGGCTTTGGCGGTTTGTTTGGGTCATTGTCCTGCTGGAAGATGAAACTTCTCCCCTTTCAGCAGGTTTTCTTCCAGGATTTTTCTGTACTTCGCAGCACCAGTTGGCCCTATATCTTTAAAGGTGAAAAACTATGAATATCTACAATTTATCTAAGTTTATAAATAGCTTGAAGTAACTTTGGAATGGCTCTCTATGTACAAAATTCTCTGCAGAGTTTTGTACATAGAGCAGGGTGGAGCTAGCATGAGTGCATTGTCATCTGGTTTTATTGCTCTCTCCCCACTAACGTTATTGATAGAATTATGTGAAATAACAAATGATCTATTTAAAAACGAATGTCCTGTAAAAGCGGAAATGCAAGTTTTAAAGTTGGCCTGTTATTACATCTCAAGTATTGAAGACTGTAACTCCTGCAGTCGCCACAGGCCTTCTGGTGGCCTCCCTGATTAGTACTCTTCTCATCTGGATACAAGTTTTTGTAGAGGGCCTGTTATAGACAGATTAACAGTTGTACCATATACAACTGTCTTAACATGCTACGGTGCTCCAGGGGATATTCAATGTCTTGGAAATGTTCTTATTTCCTACCCATGATTGGTGCTGTTTAAAAAATCTATGGATAGGCATAACAGCATCTGTCAAATCGGTAGACCAACCTCATTTCCTAATTAGGAAGAAATAGTCTCCAAGCCCTCATTGTAAGTTAAGTCATTTATTGAAATTAATTAGGCCCATTTAGAGCTGTTGCAGTCATGAAGATCTGTAAGGCAGCATATCATGCTAATAACTGCCGGTCTCACAGCAATTTACAGTTAATTCACACATTTAGCATTTCTCAGAAGAAAATCTTTTTCAGAAGAACAGAATGAGGAACTTTAAAAAGTAATTACTGGCAACTAAACTCTTGTGAGTTAGGCTACCACGGGTTAAGTGAAGCGATCTGCTTAATATCAGCATTTGAGAAGTAATAATAGAAGCAGTAGTAGCAATAACTCTGCCACATGGAATTACATAGTCTGACCTGTGAAGAATACTTCCGCCGCTCTTATTTACTCATGAACCCATTATTTCACTCCATGCTTCAACCAGCTATAGCCTCTTGAGTGACCAGAGATATTTTGTCCAACTCGGTATGATTCCCTGTTCCTGCATGCTCGCCCAGTGCAAAAAAATTTTTTTGCACTGGGCGAGCATGCAAAAATGTTTTGTTTATATGTTTAATTGAACAGACCAACACCCAGGAAAATGATACTGGGTGGGTAAAAAAAGAAATTGATGAAAAAAAAAGGTTACCCAATTACCTTGCCCTCGAGAACTTTAGTTGTGTATGGATGTTCTGGAACAAAATTCAAAGGACCACATATTCCATTCAGTTTGAACCGGTCTTTTTTAATTGATCAATCACAGTCAGGTCAAACAATGTACCTTAACGGTGAGATTCAAAAGCATGATTCTCTAACCCACCAAAAATAATTAGTGGTTGATAGAGATGTTACATTCTCACCCTCGGCAGTTACCATTTACATTTTTATTAATCAAATTCAATTATTAAATGTATGATGACATTTTCTGCAACATTTGCTTTGATGTCAGAGTGATTAGAGGGACAATTTCACACTGGGTACTGGGGCATTAGCAACCTAGACTATTAGCAAATGCAGTAGCTTACCAACACACCCAATTCATGTAGTGTATAGAGTGCAAAGTAGGAGATCATCATCATGCAGAAGCCATGTGGAAATTTAATTAACTAATGACTCACGGCGACATCCCTCTTCCTACTCAGATGACTTTTTTGCACCATTGCTGACCACCTCCAGTTAATTATGGTGTGGCCTCTGCTTCGCATTACAGCACTAAAGAAGTCCACGGCTTCCCTCATTACTTTCTGCACTTTCTCTCTCTCCCCATGAAATTAAAGTTAACTTTTCCATTATTTAGGTGGAGCCACTTCCTTCTTTGTAAATTACAAAGTTTGGATCGTTTCACCTCAGAGCAGCAACATTTTTGTTTTTGATTTAAAAGTTAAAAAAAGAACATTGGCAGTTCTGGTCATAGACCACTTAACTAAAATTACTGAAAACTGAAGGTAACGTACTTTCATTGAAATTGTCAGACGTATTAACTGGCCAATAAAAAGCAGTACAATGCAAAACAAGAGAATGCAATTTAATACAATACTCTGAGCGCAATTCTTGTATTTATATTTGAGACTTCCATTCATGACTGAAAAACTATTCAATCAGAGCTGTATTGTGTGGGTCTCTGTCATCGTGTTAACTCAGCTGAGTGCTGAGTGCCAGGCCATTAACCACCCAGGCTTTTAACAGGTTTCATGGCCTACCAACTCATCAGAACCATTCATGTGCAGATCGCAAAGAAAGAACAGATTACCACCATCGAATCGCTGTTCAATTATCCCTGGGCAACTACAAAGCTACTCGCTGCTTGTATTATTAGGCTGTCTCTGCACGTTCCCCCTGCTCATTAAATTAAGTAAACCTTAATTTAGGAAATGTTACTTCTTTTTTGATAAATAACATTTTTTGCTACTCGTTTGCGTTACACATTTGATAATTGGGGTCGATGAAATGGCCATGTCACCAGCAAGTTCACCAGGGAGAGTTCTCAGAAGCGCTGAGGAGGGCTGCTGACTCACCCAGTACTCGGAGTACATGGTAGTCTACCCGAGAGGAGACATAGAGAGCCAGGGAGCCCAGGGATCCGGCACTGTACATAAACTCTCCATCTGGCGAGAAGGCCAAGCCCACCACCTCCCCCCTGTGCTGCCTGCCAAAACAAACAAGACCTATTAACACGACCAAACACACAGGCAGAAAGGCTTGTCCACACAGTCACTAATGCTTTACAATGAAATTTTAAAAAATCGTCCAAATACATACAGAGCTCACCGAAAGGCCCAGACTAAATTTTCCTGCATTAATCATGTCCACTTCCAGCCTGTCACATCCTCCAAACCTTAACAAGAGGTGGCCTTATGACACCCACACACACTCATAAAGGTGGCCTCAACATTTCTAAACTTGTCAAGGTCCATGTAACATCCCTGTGCCCTACAGCACGGTGTGCGTTTGCGTGTGGAGGTTTCCCATTTTTGGACCTCTACTCCATTCTAATTTAATGAGGTACACCACTGGGCTCTACTGACAGACTGTGAGAAGATTCACCCCTGGGTCACTCTTCCTACACATTTATTCATTACCCATGGCTGTTAAAGGCCAGAACAATGCAAGGTCAGCACATGTAGCATGCTTATGTCAGAATTTTGTCATAATGACACGGCTGTTTGGAAAAACAGATTTGCCGCCTGTTCCTGGCTACACGTTTCATAACCAGTACCACAAGGTATGTGATCGGAATTGAACGGGTATTGAGAGTAGAGGACCTACACTACCATTCCAAAGTTTGGAGTCAGAGAAATGTCCTTGCTTTCGGTGACTGTGCTGGCCACTCCATTATAGACAGAACACCAGCTGACTGCTTCTTCCCAAAATAGTTCTTGCATAGTTTGGAGCTGTGATTTGGGTCATTGTCCTGATGTAGGAGGAAGTTAGCTCCAATCAAGCGCCGTCCACAGCGTATGGCATGGCATTGCAAAATGAAGTGATTGCCTTCCTTCTTCAAGATCCCTTCTACTCAATATCCCACCCCCAGACCATCACATTGCCTCCATCATGCTTGACAGATGGCATCAAACACTCCTCCAGCATTTTTTCATTTGGTCTGCTTATCACAAATGTTCTTCTTTGTGATACGAACACCTCAAACCTAGACTTGCCTGTCCATAACCTTTTTTCCAATCTTCCTCAGTGTCTGTGTTCTTTTGCACATCTTAATCTTTTCTTTTTATTGGTCAGTTGGAGATATGGCTTTTTCTTCGCAACTCTGCCTAGAAGGCCAGCATTCCACAGTCGACCCTTCACGTTGAGACTGGTGTTTTGTGAGTACTATTGACGTTGTGACTGATGTTTTTTGAGTACCATTTAATGAAGCTGCCAGCTGAGGACCTGTGAAGCGTCTCTTTCTCAAACTAGACACTCAAACGTATTTGTCCTCTTGCTCAGTTGTTCACCGGGGCCTCCCACCCTTTCTATTCTGGTTATAGCCATTTTGTTGGCAAATTTCTTGGCAATTTCTTCAGTTTCTTGGGAATTTCTCACATGAAATACCCTTCAATGCTTAAAACGAGAATAGACTGATGAATTTCAGAAGAAAGTTCTTTGTTTCCAGCCATTTTGAACCTGTAATCAAACCCACAATTGCTGATGCTCCAGATTCTCAACAAGTCTAAAGACCAGTTTTATTGTTTCTTTAATCAGTACAACAGTATAGCATTGCTAACATAATTGCAAAGGGGTTTCCTAATGATCAATTAGCCTTTTAAAATTATAAACATGGATTAGCAAACAAAACACGCCATTGGAACACAGGACTGATGGTTGCTGATAATGGGCCGCTGTACACCTATGTAGATATTCCATTAAAAATCATCAGTTTCCAGCTACAACAGTCATGTACAATATTACCAACGTCTACACTGGATTTCTGATCAATTCATTGTTATTTTAATGGAGAAAAAAAGTGCTTTTCTTTCAAAAACAAGGAAATTTCTAAGTGACCCCAAACTTTTGAACGGTAGTGTAGCCGGTCGAAAGTTCTTGAAACTCTGGGACTGTATCAGGATTCTGTTGGAATCCAGTTCTTTAATCCACCCAATCCATCAACTGTAGAACTCACCATGTACAGAACCATGTGGTAAATCACCTTTAGTCTCAGTCTACCTGGCTTTGCTAAGACCTGTGGTCCTTCAAACTTGCATCTCTGGTGGGATCAGGTGGTGTTGAAAATGTCTACCTACTTGTGTTCTGCCAGTAGTTTGGCACTGGCGATGTCGAAGACCCTAACTAGACCGGAGCTGGATCCACAGGAGAAGACCTGCAGGCTGGGGTGGAAAGCCACGGAGCAGGGGGTGTCTTCAGACACAAAGTCATACAGCTGGAGGAGGGAAATGACACAGGCATGTTACCATAAGACATTAGTCATGAAAGATTGGACATTCAGTGTGAGAACCTCACAAAAAAATAAATTTAAAAAAATGAACACATGCTTCAGTGGGATATGTGCACCGGAGGCATCAGAAGAATTTTTATACTTGGATGAATATTGGAGAAAAATATTTCTACAGTTCTCTACAAACAAACCTGTCGCCGGTTTCTCACTATTACGCTGACCTGGACTAACCTTTGGCACTGTTCAAGCAACTATGGTACAGGTGTGAGCAGGACCACTAGGTACAGATTGGCCAGGCTCGACAGATTGATGAGAGCGAGGTAGTTTTGAGCTTCATGGCGTGGGGTCAGTTCGACAGTGTCAGTCCCACCTGCTGCATGGAGTCCATGTTCCAGACACGCACGGTCCGGTCACGCGATGCGGTGGTGATACGCCGGCGGATACCGTCCACGCTGAAGCCCAGCACGCTGTCCGTGTGTGACCGCATCAGGGTACTGTAGCCGCGGCTGCTCACATCCAGGTAGCCCAGGTTACCGCTGGAGGTGGCCGCCATGACGAGAAGGCCATCGTCTGACACGGACACAAAGCACACAGGACCCTCGTGTTCTGAAGAGGAAAGACAAGGGGGTTGAGCAACACTGGAGTGTATGTGTGTATTGTAGGCGGAAGACGTGCGCTTACTAAGAACATGGTGCGAGAAGTGTGTGCGCCTATACTGTGGGTCTGTTTGCAAATGTGGTTTTTGACATTATATTACTCCTCAATGCTTTAAGTTCTTATGACACGTTTTACATTAGCCTTCTTTCATGTGCTTTGGCGTATGCTGAGCAACATCATCAGCTTATCGGAGAAAGTGAAATACTTATGCTCTTCCTGGCACTGATAAAGCAAATTCCTTCAGGAATTCTTCTGATAATGTGGTTGTTTTTACACACCACAGCGAAATGTACCAACTGTAGATTGGTCTGGATAACAGCTTCTGCTGAGTGACTGAAATGGAAATCTATCTGATTGACAGACAGAGCAGGGACGGAGCTAAATGCTAAGCTGTGGGACCCTGCTGTTCGACTGTCTGTTCTCACCAGCCTCCAGGAACACGGTGGAGAAGTCCAGGGGCCAGAGGCGCAGGAAGCCATCCTCTGAGCCTGTGGCGCAGAAAGCCGACGACACGCTGATGCTGTTCACAGCGATGCCCGGACCTGGTGGGGCAGAGATGGTACTGTTCAACAAGGCAGTTTACGCTGAGAATAGTGTTCTTATCACATGTAGCCTTGCTATAACCTCTCTCCCTTTGTCTTTCTATTCCCCTATTATCACGGTTCTACCTCCATTTACCTCTCCCTAAAACCTCCAGCCTGTCTCACCCGTGCTGAAAGTCTGTTTCTCCCGGTGCTGGATGTGCAGCTGCTGGGCGGGCAGCAGTCTCCTGACGTTCTTGATTTGCACGCTACCGTAGTCTATCTCCAGGATATGCCCGCTGCGGCTACTGGCGAACCTGTTGGAAAAGAGGAAACTGGGAGTGCATAATGGTTCAAGGTCTTCTGAAGGAGAAAATATAATGGGCTTTGACAGGCTCTTCCCTGCGGGAGGGGGGGTTCATGAAGGGCTTTGAGTGCTGTAGACGCAGCAGGTGACATGTCTGTCGCTCAGCTGCATGTCTGGAGCTTTTCAAAATCCTTAATTGGCTCAGCGGGAAGAATATATAGTTAGAAAAGGCGCTGGGATGGGAAATGGTGAAGGACTGATTAGCGTTTCTCAAAACCCTGTCAACGGAGCCGGCACTGGTTTTTAGAGGAATGCTAGCCAGTCCGTGGAATATCCCTCATGAGGAAGTCCAATTGAGTGCAATGATACGTCTTTCATGGAACAGCACTTAAACTGTTATGACTATGGATGCACTGATTGATCGACCAGTGATCGGAATCAGGCGTTTTACACTTAAAACAGGCGAGCAGCAATCAGCGATTGGGAGAACCAATCATTGATATACAATGTAAGTCAAAAATATTAGATAAATTCTCTGCAAGTTTTTATTTCTTTAGCTTACTGGTTATAGTAAAAACATTATAAGATCTTACTAGATGCTAAATTAGTTGAGTGTAGGTTATTAATTTTTTTCAATCAGGCCAGGTAAACGATGCGTCCTAGGTGCTACTTTCTCCAGAATGAGCATGCAAGTTTACTATGGATGCATAGATCTGTCAAAGGTTTCAATCAATCAAATTTATTTATAAAGCCCTTTTTACATCAGCAGTTGTCACAAAGTGCTTTTACAAAACACCCGGCCTTAAACCCCAAGGAGCAAACAACAGAGCGTTAAATTTCAGTGGCTAGGAAAAACTCCCTAAGAATGCAGAAATTTAGGAAGAAACCTAGAGAGGACCCAGGCTCAGAGGGGTGACCAGTCCTCTTCTGGCTGTGCCGGGTGAACATATTAAGAGTACAAATTGTAATAATTAATAAATGCATGTGGGTTGAGTCCAGAGTCTATTTAAACTTAGTCCAGGTCGGAAGCATGACCAGATGCACAAGGACAGGGACAACACGGGGAGGGGGAGGTGTCAGCACAGTGCCAGCTGAAATCGTTAGGTATCGTCTTGATCTGCAAAACAACCAGGAGGACTTTGGACAGGGACAGCAACGGGTCTTTCAAGCCTGGTATTCCTAAGTTTAAAACGGCAGTAGAGAGGGAAAATTTAGAAAATGCATTCCTTAGACCTACAGGGATTTATAGTGGAGAAGGAGAACTGACCCTACTCCCCCAGCACAATAATATAGCAGCGTAAGACCTTGGGGGTGAGACGGGGGGGTCCAGTGACACTGTGGCCCTATCCGGGGAAGGCCCCGGACAGGGCCCAACAGGCAGGAAATCAATCCACCCACATTGCCAAGCATCAAACAAAGGGACCCCCACCAACTGCAACCACCCTGAATGAAGGCCAAGTATTGCCAGCAGAGTAGAGCCCAATTGCACAAGTGCGCAACAGAGAGACAACAACAAGCCAGTGACTCCGCCCCCGAATGGCATTGGAGGGAGGGCATCTCAGTGGCGATGAGAGCCCACCTGGCAAGACAGCAAGGGTGGACAGTACCAAGCCTTTCTGGTCACCTTCACGCCCCTGGGCCAGACTACACTTAATCATAGACCATGCTGTAGAGATGAGTCTTTAGTAGACACTTTTGCACTGAGTTTGCACTGAGTTTGCATTTCTCACCTTAATTGGCAAATCATTCCACAGTAGTGGAGCTCTATGAGAGAAGGCCCTGCCTCCGGCTGTTTGTTTAGAAATTCTAGGTACAATTAAAAGGCCTGCATCTTGCGATCTAAGGTTACGTGTAGGTATGTATGGCTGGATCATTTCAGGAAGGTAAGTAGGAGCAAGTCCATGTATTGATTTATTGGTTAACAATAAAACCTTAAAATCAGTCCTAACCCTAACAGGCAGCCAGTGTAAAGAGGCTAGTACTGGAGTAATGTGTTCACATTTTTTTGTTCTAGTTAGGATTCTAGCAGCTGTGTGCAGCACTAATTGAAGTTTATTTATTGATTTATCAGGGTAACCGGAAAGAAGAGCATTGCAGTAATCTAATCTAGAAGTAACAAAAGCATGGATTTGTTTTTCTGCATCAGTTTTTGATAGAACGTTTCTGATTTTTGCAATGTTTCGAAGATGAAAGTAAGCAACTCTTGAGACATATTTTATATGTTCATCAAAGTAGAGGTCAGGGTCAAGGGTAACGCCGAGGTTTCTTACAGTTTTTGGGATACGACCATGCAGCCGTTGAGGTTCACAGTGAGATCTGCCAACAAAGCTCTTTGTTTCTTGGGTCCTAGAATGAGCATTTCTGTTTTTAATAAGGTGGGCCATGGGACGATACAGTCTGGAAACAATGGCTGACAATCATAGTGGATGGGAATGACATCACAACTTCAAAGGTACGATCGTGACTGTGTCTGTCACACACACATAGGTATAGCACAGCAGACTTGCAGGGCATCATGCCAAATTAATTATTCACTGTTTGATTCAACATATCTGGGGTAGTTACAATCAGGATTACTAGATAGAACTTGGTCACCATACAAAATGACTGGGAGCATTTCAATTGACCAGATTTGTAAGAAAATACCATACTGTAAAAAATGAAATACAAAACCCAGCAATTGTAGAACCCCTAAAGACAATTTTCATCACGTTGTCTGTGAAAAATGTACTATTTGGATGCAAACATTTTCGGGGGAATGATGGCTGGATTTTGGATTTCTCGCATGAACAGAAATAGCATCTGTCAAACTCCTTTCAGAGTGGAAAACCCTCTGTGTTCAACTGTTTATTATGTGACAACATCAGAATAACTGGATAATATGGATGCAACGGTACAGTGGGCCTACGGTTCGGTACGTATCGCGGTTTGTGGGTCACGGTAATGGTACGGTTTTGGTATGAATGACATCATGTTAGAAGTGTTTCCACTCAAGTAGCCGACAGTGGCAAAGCAATGCTTGCAGACTGTACTTTGTTAACGGTCTTCTTACCCTCGTCATCGTATTCAAAGCTGAATCCAAAATGTTCCCACACAGCGGATTTGAAAGACGGCAGTGCCTCTTCAAATTTTCTTATTTCTGAAAGCACTTGGTCACGTGCAGAGAGGAACCACAATTTCATTCAGAATGTTAGATGTAAGCAAGACACGTGGCGGTTGGCTGCTTTTCTCCCAACAGGGTTGTTCATGAGGTAGACAGCTAGCTATTACCAAGCCAGGTAATTTAGCTAGCAACACAGCGGACATTGGCTGTTAAACATCCCGCAGGTACAATGGGAAAGTGAAAATTCAATCAGAAGTTGTTGGACAACAGTAACTTTGCTTTGTGGTTGAAATCTGTTGAAGGGAAAGAAAACAAAGCCCATTGTGTTGCCCACGGCACATTTATGGGAATTAAATCTTTGGAATTCCATATGAAGTGCGAGAAACACAAAAACAACAAAAACGCTACAAAAAACACCTGACATTTCTCAGTTTTGATTGGTTGTATCACCAACAACCGTCCCGCGAAGTACAGCCAGTAACGTTATTGTTAGCAATAGGCTTACTGCTCTAACAAAAGTGGGTACTTCAGTCAAATTGGTGTCTTTATGTATTTTTTTGCGTGGGGTGTCGTTGTGAAATTGGTCTTAAATTGAATTCGTAGTGGCATTAACCAACAAAAGTCTTAAAACGCCTGTAGGGAGGTTTCCTACCGAGATGTCATTGCAAATTGTCCATTGGTTGTTAAAAGGGGAGGGGGTTGCTGTCCCTGCGATTGCCACATTTTGAGACATTGCTGTGGAGTAAATTTTGTCAGCCCTCAGGAGCCTTGGGCCCCAAGCAGTTGCTTGCCTTACCTGTTCACAAGCTATGTGTCTGGTTGTATGGATCTGAATCTACAACATGCGTGTGGTCTGCAGCGCAACAAGTATGTTTTGGAAATTATATGCAAATTACCTGCATATCGTAACTCTGCAGTTCACGTGTGCGTATTGAACCGTAGGAGTACCAAACGGTTCGATAACATATCGTGTACAGTACTGCTGCATCCCTACTGGATGAGTAGTAACAGAAATGATTGTTTTTTTCAAATCAACTATGATAGGATGTAGATTGGAGCTTCAGTCATACTACTGACATAATAATGAATATTAAGAAAAAATTAAGAGACCACTTTTTGTTTCCTTTCCAAAAAAGTAGAAAAGGAAAGGTTTGAGTGAGGAACAGAAGAGTTCAATTTGCAGTGGTCTCTTAATTTTAACCCTTCTGTTCCACACTCAAAACCTTCCTTTTCGACTTTTTTGGAAATGAAAGAAAAAGGTGGAGTGGTCTCTTAATTTTTTCCGGAGCTGTATGTGTGTGTGGACTCACAGTGTGCGGTCCTCAGGGTCGCAGTCAGCAGAATGACCCTCCTCAAAGGCCACATCGGTGAAGTCCAGGGCATGGTAGTCCCCCAGATTGACAGGGCACGACCTTAGGGCCCCGCTCCGCACACGCCACAACCGAACATTATCTCGACCACATGACACCATCCTAGGGAGACAATATAGACATTAACATAATTTACATTTTGGACATTTAGAAGAACCTATTCTATTTTTTTTATTGTTATACACAAACTTCATGACGGCAAAACTGATATTTCGGTCACTGTTTCTTTAAAACTGTTATGACTCCTTAATGGCGCTATACCTACTGAAGCACAACAGACTAACATTACCGTGTGTCATCAAAGAAGGCGATCTTCAAGGTCTGTATGTCCACATCAGTGTGGGCTTTGGCCATGACCGACACCTCACCTTTTGTAGCATGCTGGGTGTTCCACACGACCACCATCTGTGAAGAATATTTCAATCAGCCCACCAAATTAAACCTCCTCACGGTCACAACAATCAGTCAACCAAAAGTAACTGCAAAGCCATGCTGAAATTCATGTTGATAATAAAAAATATTCTGAACATTTCTCAATAAGTCAGACAGCCCTGATGCGTTCCCTATAGACCTTGGTTGCTCCCATATAGCAAACAGACTTTTTGGTTTTTGGGTAAGAAATCCCCCCGAAGGCCAAAAAAAAGTTGATT
This sequence comes from Esox masquinongy, assembly GCA_016801175.1. Classification (NCBI taxonomy): domain Eukaryota; kingdom Metazoa; phylum Chordata; class Actinopteri; order Esociformes; family Esocidae; genus Esox; species Esox masquinongy. Next base: position 53,625 of record JACXGI010002985.1, read on the forward strand.
AATTACATTAATAACACTACTTCAACCGACATTTAAGCTGAATGAAGCCATCTTAACCATAGCCACAAAATGCATGAACATAATTATTTACAGAAAATTATACAGTACATGGATAATATCAGTACTGCCATGTGTACACAATTCTTCTTATTAATGAAATGCATGATTTCATTACAATATTTATGGATCATTCATTGCAGTCAGTATCTTGTCGTGGCTATGTTTGCGGCAATGCTTACAGTTTTATTGTGGCTGTCTTTCCCCACTCCACAGAGCACCCCACCACTGTAGGAGAAGCTGAGGAAAATAAGGACCAGTCAGGAATAATGTGAAACAGTCCTCACAGCAAATTTCTGTGTGTGTGTGTATGTGTGTGTGTATGTGTGTGTGTGTTATATGTAGGTAGCTCAGTGAGGATAATGACAAGGATCAGGAACACACGGGATTCAGACAAAGATTAGTGTTACGTAAAAGTGGGATAATGAACGTGGGTTTTGCGGCTGAGTGTGTGCGAGGTTATTTGTGAATAGTCACCTCAACGAGGACAGAGAGTGAGCGTGGGTCTTGAACAAGGCCAGGCAGCTGCCCTTGAGGTAGTTCCACACCCGTACCACACTCTGACCGCCCGTCTGAGCCGAGGCCAACACTGTGCTGTTTCCGTTGAACGTCAGAGCAGACACCTGACAGCACAGGAGAGATACACTGCGACACTGAGGACAACTTAATGATGATCTAATGTGGCTTCTGTGTCGAAGAGAAGACACCCATTACCTGCTGCTGCATTCATTTCTAATCTGTTATTTGTACAATATCAACAAAGTATCTGAAATAATTTATTTAATGATCAAAGGTCATCAAATAGTCTCTGAAATAATTTATTTTATCAGATAATGTTTTATTAAACTCAGTATCAGAAATGACTTACTTTATCCTCTAAGGTTTAATCAAACAAGGTCTGAAAGATAATGTATCATTATCTTTTAGTTTTTTATCAGACAAAGCTTTACCGGACAAATAAAGTCTCATATAACTATCATATAAACTCTAAAACAAATATTTATTTAATCAGATAAGTTTAAAAAAAAGAGCCTTTTTAAGTTGACGAAAAAGGTGCCTTATTTTATATCATTTACACAACGTTTCAGTTTACAAAAACACCCAGGCCAAGAGAGGGTTCTGGGCTGGAATCAAGGGACGTGTGCACATAGAAACTTGGCCGGCGCCTTAGTGTCCACTGTCCAGAGGTATTTTAATACACTACAGAAAGTAGTCAATGCTAGTAGTCAAAACAAAAACTACACCATATTTATAATATAAAAACTACAGTCTATTTACTTGATCACCCATGATAATTAGACCAGATATAAATTTAGCTAATTTGAACATGCATTTCATGTACTGACATTTGATACATTTAAATTGACTTGACATATTATTAGGAATTTACATTGAAGATTTGATATTTATTTCTTGTTCCTGGGGTGCCATGTACTCGGCACACCACTAACAAGAACTGGCAACGACATAGCAGGCTTCTTCATACGTTAATTTGTCTTTTTTTTGACTAACCACATAACTTGAGACTGGCTCCCACATGTATAGTGTCTGTTGCAATAATATTTGAAGTAAGGAAGCTTTGATCATTGATTTCAACATTCTGCACTTAACATAAATACACACTGGCAGAATTCATCAGCAGCACACTTGACATGCATTTTTAGGCTATAGATGAGAAAGGGAACTTGCAAGTATACTCAACTAAATAATCTAGTGAGTTAAGTATGCTTTGATACCATTTGGAAAATATTTTGTAATGAAAAAGTCTCTGTAATGATTTATTCAATCAGATGAGGATAACGTTTCTGAATATTTTCATCAGACAAAAGTACCAAACAAAGTATCTAAGGTTTAATCAAATAAGTGTCTGAAAATATTGATCTTATCAGATAAGGTTTTATAAAACAGCACTGGTGTGGTCAGGCAAGACATTTTAAGTGGCATGGCATTCTGTAACAACATCCCTCGTGTTTGTTTGTGTGTGTGTGTGTGTGTGTGTGTGTGTGTGTGTGTGTGTGTACACATTATCATACTGTCATCCTACTGTGTCACACCTTATCAGTGTGACCGATGAAGAACCTCTGATGTCCGGAAGAGATCTCCATGGAGACGATGATGGCGTGACAGGGATACACCACCGCATGCCCGGACTTAGTCCAGAGAGCCTACAAGAAAAAATAGCAACAGTACATACTTTGAATACATTGTTATGATGGTCTCCGGAGAACAAATACAATGTTTTGATGGTATTCAGAGAACAAATGCTTTGTTCTGACGGTACTTCTCATTAACACTAGCAGCACTGTGCTAGTCTAATTGATGTCATTTACTCTGCCTATTTGTTTCCCCCATGCCCGCCCCCTTCATTGACCTTTCCTAAATAAGTCTACATGACACACTGTACTTGTCAGAATCCTAAGATCAAAAACGGAACTGGTGTTATAACCACTTTTAGGATGGCGCAACATCCTGACTTTACTTAAGAGTGCATATCAGGCAGAACAATTAAACATTTGAAATAGATTGTGTCAAAATAGACTGTTGCATCACCTCGTATTTTAACAACATTCTGTAAGTGTTTGTGAACTGAGGAGACCAATTGCTGGTGTTTTAAAAGTGGAGTGTTTTCCCATTCTTGCTTGATATAGGATTGCAGCAACGCAACAGTTCAGGATTCTTCTTTGTCGCATGTCATTTCATAATGCGCCAAATGTTTTCAATGGGTGACAGGTCTGGACTGCAGGCAGGCCAGTTTAGCACCCGGACTCTTTTACTACAGAACCATGCTATTGTGATACGTGCAGAATGTGGTTTGGCATTGTCCTGCTGAAATAAGCAAAGCCTTCCCTGAAAAAGACGTCTGGATGGCAGCATATGTTGCTCCAAATCCTGTATATATTGTTCAGCATTTATGGTGCCATCACAGAAGTGCAATTCACCCATGCCATGTGCACTAATGCACCCCCCATACAGTACCATCAGGGACGCTGGCTTTTGCACTGTACCCTGATAACAAGCCAGATGGTCCCACTCCTCTTTAGCCCGGAGGACACGGCGTCCATGATTCCCGTAAACAATCTCAAATATTGATTCGCCAGACCACAGGACAATTTTCCACTTCGCCTCAGTCCAACTAAAATGAGCTTGGGCTCAGAGAAGGCTCTGCAGTTTCTGGAGCTTGTTTATATATGGTTTCTTCTTTGCATGGTAGAGTTTTAACATGCATTTGTGGATGCAGCGATGTACTATGTTCACAGACAATGGTTTTGAGAAGTGTTCTTGAGCCCACGCAGTGATGTCCACTACAGAATTAATGCATTGCCGCGTGAGGGCCCGAAGATCACAGCCATCCAATATTGGCTTTCGCCCTTGCCCCTTGCGTACAGAGATTACGCCAGATTCTCTGAATCTTTTAATTATATTGTGTACCGTAGATGATCTCTGCAATTTTACGTTGTGATAAGTTATTCTTGAATTCTGGCACTATTTGCCTGTGCAGTATTTCACAGAGTGGTGAACCCCTCACCATTCTCACTTCTGACGGACCCATCCTCTCTGGAATGATCTTTTAATACCCAATTATGTTACTGACCTGTTGCCAATTGCCCTAAAAAGTTGTGTGATATTCAACCAGGTTTAGATTTTTAGCATTACACACCATTTCCATTCTTTTGGTGCCTCTGTCCCAGCTTTTTAGAAATGTGTTGCTGGCTTGAATTTTCAAAGTGAGCATGTGTTTTCCAAGAAACAATAACATTTCTCAGTTTAAAAATTTGATTTGGTGTCTTGATACTATTTTCAATTGAATATAGGGTTTAAATGATTTGCACATCATTGCATTGTGTTTTTCTTTACATTTTACACAACGTCCCAACTTTAGGAAACGGGGTTGTAATACATGAAGGGAGAAGGGGGGGGCAAATAATTTGATGAGGAAAGAAAGCATAGTTATGAACATAATTATCACACATTGAAAATAAAAATGGAAATGCCAGACAAGTCTGTTCATCTAAAGTGAAAGACCTGAATTCATCTGATATGAAAGACCTGCTCCCAGACTACTATCTCTCTCATAATCGCATCAGAACTGAATCTATCACACAACAACAGATGAAATACGTGTTCTTGACGGGGGTAGTATTGGTTGACGGGCGAAGTGAAGCAAACAACGCATAATAAGATGAACACTAATTGCAGAAGAAGAATAGCGTGTGCCAATTTGTAATACTGATATATATCATTACTATAACAGCTGGTCTCCTCTATAAGCCAAATGATTCCAAGCAGTCTCCTCAAGGCCTCTTTCGGGGGTCACAATGGGAAGACCTAGACGACTGGACACACACGCAGGGTTAGCATCGCTGCAAGATCTCAGCAAAAATGACTCCGATGGCTGGGAAGAAATGGATGGAGACATCACCAAAAATAAAAAATGACTCCGATGGCTGGGAAGAAATGGATGGAGACATCACCAAAAATCAAAAATGACTCCGATGGCGGGGAAGAAATGGATGGAGACATCACCAAAAATCTAAAATGACTCCGATGGCGGGGAAGAAATGGATGGAGACATCACCAAAAATCTAAAATGACTCAGATGGCGGGGAAGAAATGGATGGAGACATCACCAAAAATCAAAAATGACTCCGATGGCAGGGAAGAAATGGATGGAGACATCACCAAAAATCAAAAATGACTCAGATGGCAGGGAAGAAATGGATGGAGACATCACCAAAAATCAAAAATGACTCAGATGGCAGGGAAGAAATGGATGGAGACATCACCAAAAATCAAAAATGACTCCGATGGCGGGGAAGAAATGGATGGAAACATCACCGAAAATCAAAAATGACTCCGATGGCGGGGAAGAAATGGTTGGAGACATCACCGATGAGTCTCGGCCTGAACCTACATCTCTGGGGCCTAAGGGCAAAAGAACCAAAAATCAGGGCGCCTGAGCTATCTCGGAACTGAAGAGTCAGACAGCATATTGGGATGGCAGCGTTTGTGTAGAACAAGCTGTTAAGAATATAACCAGCGCACAACATCTACAGGGAGAGAGCAGACCCTACAGGACGAGACAAAAACAACAACCCCAGCAACTTACACAGACATTTTGTTGTTAATGTGACATGGACATGCAGCAGCACATCAAGGACTTTGGTTGAGGCCCACAGGGAGTAAGATGACACTGAGGGGGACATGACTAGATGAGTTGAAAGCATTCATTGCTGTTCTGTCTGCACACAGAGCATCTGGCGGAAGGAGTGTGCGTTTGTAAAGCTTCTTACTCAGACATGTACGGCGTAACTTAAAACCCTGACCCACATTCGCTTCTGACAGACAAACGCATTTCCTACGTTTTCCATGGGAAAGTATCTGTGTCGTGCAGCAGGTGAGCATGTGGTGATTACGCTGGTGGAGCCTTTTGCTGCCAAGGGGAGAAATGTCACCACGGATATAGGCAAGCGAACCGCGTGCAAAGAAAACAAGTCAAGTTTGAACTATAAACAAAGTAGGACCAGAGTTTCTCATCAGCGAAAAAACAAGGCATATGCAGAGCAGCTGTTTTCAGTAACAGTGCTAAAGAATGGCATGATGACAATCCCCCTTCAACAAGGCAAGAAAATGTGTAAAATGTTTGCGTACCAAGTATTGTGCAGTTGTCATCGACACACAGACAACAAAAAGAAGACCATAACGCACTACTACCACACAAAGGAATGTCAACATAATATGCATAGCCGTATTAAACGAACGTAAGGAATTTGTAACCGTATGGGTAATGACCCGTGTTGTTTTCAGTATTTATCAATGCACACATTCTGTCCAAGTGGTGCGTGGGTCGCAGCGGGACTAGGAGAGACTCCATCATGAATCGGGCATATGGAGAGACACCAGCGCCAAGGCTGCAGCAGAACCTATGACAAGTCGTTTCTGTGTTGTATGCAGATCAAATCACAAAAATCTGTGTGGACTGTAAGGAAAACCGATGCCATTTCGTGAGAGCTACAGTAACCACGGGTAATGAATATATAAATATATTTTTCTATGACATCTTTGTCCATTATCATTTTTTACTGTGTATCAACTATGTTGTAACAAATGCACTAAATGAATTAATAACTGATTTTACACCATGAAGGGATCCAAAAGGGGTTAGCGCTGCTAGTGCAGGTGAAACCTAGTCATCAAATACATTATCACAGACGGAGAGCTAATAAGAAAGAGACAGATCTAATATTATATTGGTAACATACCAAACGGAATGTTTTTTTTATTGATTACCATTGCATTTGTCACGATAGTCTATACTGTGGTATTTCGTTCAAACACAGCTCATAGGAAGCAAAACAAATATAGCTTGACACTCACACATTTCATTGTGGCTCCCCCGAAACCAATGATTCGGCTGAGCCTGAGGATCGGGTCCGGGTGCAGCTTCTGAGTACAGGGAAAGACAGGACAAACCCAATTCCTGGGCGAGTTCACACAATATTCCAGACAATGTTGTACAATGAGAATAACTGGGAATCAAATTCACCAGGCGATTTAAATACTCTATGTACTTTGGTGCTTATCTGCTCTTACATGTTGTTTGGAGTCCTTGGCTGAGGGAAGTGTTATAGGCCTAGAAACAGCTGTACAGACAATCTGGAAATACAATGAATGATGAACAGAAACAATCAACAAAGACAAAAAGCTGAAATGTAAAGGCGCTGGGAAAGTGCTTAAGCTATGTGAAGGATATATTGTAAAAAGGACTGATTTATTGAGGTAAATCTTGCCTCTTCTTCTTCACTGTCCTCTGAAGCCTCCCTGTGGTTGCTGATGTCGTCCTCCATGTGGGCGTACACGTGAACACCCCTATCGTCCGCGCGCGGCACCGTCGACCCCTGACCGCCATCCAGCGGGTCTCCGTGGCAACGCCAGTCGTCCTGCGGCGCATCTTGGACGTTCAGGCCAGACGTGACCACTCCCAGCTCAGGAACACGGGACGTCACCAGGGCGGTGCGAGGCCTCGGGTGCTGGAAGGAAGAAACAGTGCCTCGTGTACGGTGACTACGGCAAACACAACCGCGCGTAGCCGTACCCACAGCCCCCATCCGCACCCCACCCAAGGCTATTGTCTTACGAGTTTGGGGGTGGTGATCTGCTGGATGAGTGACACTCTGTCCTGCACCGGTTTGCTGATGTTCACACTGCGAGACATCTCTCGCACGGGACTCCGCTCAGCTGGGGCACATCCTGGGACAAGACAACATCAACACATGCTGTTACTATGGAATGTGTACCGTGCCACCAATGCGTTTACACTGTACTGTGGGGACACACAGTAATCAATGTCTTTGTGACGACCGCCGCTTAGGCCATGAGTTATAGGGTTGTCCACATACCAGGCACAGGGCTGGGATGGCCTTTCTGAATTGAGTCAAAGGGCATCTTTGTCCCATCTGAGGGAAACCTGTCAGAATAAACAGTGTTTTAAACCAAGAGAATATCCAGTGAAACCCATGAAGAACATGTTCATAACGCCAGCTAGTCATTAAATGTGACATCCGTTCTTTTCACCATCTGTGGCAAACAGATTGCATTCATTATGGCAAAATTTTGCAAATCGTTATTAAGAAACAGTGCATCACAGACAAAAACAAGTTAGCTGAGGTTTTTTCCCTGTTTGATACCCTGGTGAGGCAACCAACCTGATATAGTCATAGAGGTCATGCCAGCTGCTTCCCTTAGACACAGGGAAGCACATCTCCCGGGGCATAGGGCCTGTCCCCAGAGAGGAAGCCAACCCGGCCTGCCTTGCCTCGCTAAAGGACACTCCTGGAGGTAAAAATATTGAGATTGAGATGAGACATTTTAAACGCAATGGAGAGTTACGTACATTAGCTGCATAACTTGAATCAGATCTAGACTATTGATAATATATCCCAGGTAATATTTGGACACTGACACATTTTTCATAATTTTGGCTCTGTACGCCACCACAATAGATTTGAAATGAAACAACTGAGAAGCAATTGAAGTGCAGACTTTCAGCTTTAATTCAAGGGGTTGAACAAAAATATCGTATGAAACGTTTAGGGACTGCAACCATTTTCATACACAGTAACCTTCTTTCCGGGGCTCAAATGTAATTGGTCAAATTAACACAATCATAAATGAAATGTTCATTTTTAATACTTTGCCGAGAATCCTTTGCAGGCAATGACTGCTTGAGGTCTGGAACGTACGGACATCACCAAACACTGGGTTTCCTCCTTTGTGATACTTTGCTAGGCCTTTACCTCAGCTGTCTTCAGTTGTTGTTTGTTCGTGGGCCTTTCTGCTTTAAGTTGTCTTCAGCAAGTGAAATACATGCTTGATCGGGTTGTGATCAGGGGATTGACACGGTCATTGCAGAATATTCCACTTCTTTGCCTTAAAAAAAATCCTAGGTTGCTTTCGCAGTATGTTTTGGGTCATTATCCATCTGCAAAGTGAAGCGCTGTCCAATCAACTTTACTGAATTTGGCTGACTCTGAGCAGACAATATATCCATATACACTTCAGATTTCATTCGGCTGCTTCTGTCTTCTGTCACATCATCAATAAACACTAGTGACCTAGTGCCATTGGAAGCCATGCATGCCCATGCCATCACACTGCCTCCACCATGTTTTACAGATGATGTGGTATGCTTTGGATCATGAGCCGTTCCAAGCCTTCTCCATACTTTTTTCTTTCCTTCATTCTGGTACAGGTTGATCTTAGGTTAATCTGTCCAAAGAATGCTGTTCCAGAACTGGGCTGGCTTTTTTAGATATTTTTTGGCAAAGTCTAATCTGGCCTTTCTACTCTTGTGGCTTATGAATGGTTTGCACCTTGTGGTGAACCTACTGTATTTGCTCTCGTGAAGTATGGTAGACTTAGATAATGATATGCCTACCTCCTGGAGAATGTTCTTCACTTGGCTGGATGTTGTGAAGTGTTTTTTCTTTACCATGGACATGATCCTGTGATCATCCACCACTGATGTCTTCCGTGGACGTCTAGGTCTTTTTATGTTGCAGAGCTCACTAGTGCGTTGTTTGTTTTTTTCTCAGAAAGTACCAAATTGTTGATTTGGCCACTCCAAATGTTCCTGCTAACTCTCGGATGGATTTTTTTTTTTTGCAGCCTAAGGATGGCCTGTTTCACTTGCATTGAGAGCTCCTTTGACCGCATGTTGTGGGTTCACAGCAACAGCTTCCAAATGTCAATGCCACACCTGGAATCATCTCCAGACCTTTTACCTGCTTAATTAATGAATAGCCCCCAAAGGAATAGCCCACACCTGTCCATGAAACAGCTTTTGAGTCAATTGTCCAATCACTTTGGGTCCCTTGAAAGGGGAGGGCTACATATTAAAGAGCTGTAATTCCTAAACCCTTCCTCTAATTTGGATGTGAATACCCTCAAATTAAAGCAGAGAGACCACACTTTAAGCCCATATTCATTATTTAACTGTAACTTGAATATATGTCAAAATGACAAAACTTGTTATAACTAAACTCCAATTATTTCTGGGTTAACTGTATTTTGGTGGTCGTTTGTAGTTGCACTGAAGAATATTTAAAATTATTTACAAAAAAAATCACAAAACAGCACATTCAACTCAGGAGATGGGCTCGAATAAGTATATTCAGCAGATTACAGTGTAATACAAAAAGGTTGATAATACAGTGTTTTAAAGGACAGCTCTCTTAAACTTCAAAATCCGGAGATGGTCCGGAGAAGTGGGTTCAGTTAAAGGCTTCTCTGCATTTCAGCTATTTATATAGAAATGCAGAGATAAGGGAAAAGCTTTTAACCATTCCAGAGAACAAAAAAAGACCTGAACCTCCATATGTTCTTGCAAACAAATTGGTAGCTACATTGAACAGGGTCTTAACTGCTGTATATTTCTCTGTACTATTCTCTGACCATGCTGGCCTTGAATCCTCCACATAAAAGTGTTTTTCCATTATTTTCTTTCTTTTTTTTGGTTTGTTTCCATTATGAAAGGACCTCTGCACAGAAATGTTTGAATTTATAAAACAATGTAAAAACAATACATAGCTCATGTAATAAACTTTAGAAACACTCAGAAGATTAAAACCTGATGGATTTAATCAACTGGGCTGACTTCCCCCGTGCTTAAAACAGGTTGCAAACCATCCTGAGCCACGAGCATGCTCATTGGTAAATGTTTCTGTAACAAAGGGGTTCTCAAACTGTTTCACGCACGACCCCCCAAAAAAAACATATGTTTCAAATATTCCATACACACGGATGCGCACATTACATAAGGACTCGCATAACGTGACACAAATGTAGACACGTTCAGTAGATCATAATGAGATGACTAATAAAAGAACCCTTATCAACTATTTTATATTAATGATGGATGGGCCTGCTATTTGGAGCGCAACAGCTGCATCCTAGGTTGACTGTCAAAATGTCAACTTGGAGATCATCCTCCACATTGAGACGTGATGTGTATTTGTTTTGATATATGTCAGTGCGGAAAATGCTGCCTCACATTAGTAGGTTGATAAAAACGGAATCAGTAAGTCCATCGCTGCTTTGGTTTGGATAGTCATGGGTATTCCTCTGCAACTGAAGTCCAGAATTCAGCAAGTATGGTTAAAGGCAAACATTGCCTTTAAGGTCCGATCACTGGACAGCTCCATCAGCGGGTCCTCCAGGTCGGATGACAGGGGATCCCCAGTTGCTGTGAACGGTTGTTGTTTTGTGCCTTGTACTGATGAGTTGAGTACATTAACTTCACCGAATACACATGCCAAATGCACAAGATTTACCAACTGGGGTCTGTCAGGTGGCTCGCGACTTGGGATCCAGACTCAATCAGGAAAAATGCGCTCCTTATCACGCAGCTCAAAAAGGGAGGTGAGAACGTTCCCCTGCGAAAGCCACCATGGAACAGCAGGGCTTCATGTTCCGAGCCGATCGCTTGACGGAAGGTGGCAAACAGCCTGATGTTCCTGGGATGTGATTTAATGGAGTTTACTATTTTAATAGCACTTTGGAGAACACGGTTTAACTGGATCGAGTGATTTGCTAGCAAGAGCTTCTCGGTATATTATATAATGCGTAAAATTACTATGTGGTGCAACTTGTAAAACTCGCTTTAAGTCTTTTTTTTACCCAACATTGCTCCTGCACCGTCTGTGCAGACGCAGACACACTTGTCGCAAGAGAGGCCCTCTTTTTGTATTTTGGTTTCCAGCTTTGTGAAAATGTCATTGCCTGTGCAAGAACCTTCCAAAGCAAAAAGAAATAGCATGTCCTCTTGAAGTGTCCCTTCAAAACTGTATCTGATGGATACAAGTAACTGGACAGCGTTTTAATGTCCGTTGACCAGTCCTAGATGCAAAGCACATTTGTTGCCATTCACTTGTTCAATAAGCTGACACTTTTCATCAGCAGCAATGTCATTAATTAGCCTAGCAAGGGTATCATTAGATAGCGGAATTGTATTAAGCTCACGGGCCACTTTATCACCATGGATGGCCTGGCACATCGCCACAGCTGCTGGCTCCCAAGGGTCTCCCAAATTGTATATGGCTGTTTGGCAATATTAGTGACGCTTCCTCATAGGATGCTTTTTGCTCTTTGGTGGGGACTGTGGCTTGCTGATTTATCGCTTGCTTTTGACCACATAGCTCTGCCTCCTTTCGGCGGAAAAGAAAAGCATGTTGATGTATCAACATCAAAGGGATGCCTGGTTTGCAAATATCTTTTCAGTTTCAGTGGCTTTAAATTTTCATGTGCAAGAACCTCTGTGCAAAGAATGCATTGGGGATGATGTACATCGTTAATGATAAAGCAAGTGAATCCAAACTGTATGAACTCTCCTTGATATACTTGATGTTTGGATGGCTTGTCAGGCTGGAGGGCCTTACGCTTGCATTTCTCATTTCCAGTAGGCTTACTTTCACTGGAAGTTGATTGCTTTTCTGAAAGAATGCTTTCATCAGCTGTTTGAGAGAAACTGTTGTCAAGTAATCCCATCTCATTTGTAGAGCTACGGATTCTCCTCAAATCCATGTTGTAGGCTATGTATATTTGCTAGCTAACTAAAAGCGTGCACACAGCAAGAACTGTTTAAGTGTGGCTCCGTAGATGTTATGTTAACCTGCACAACAGTTTCAACCAACCATTTTTCGTTCTATGACATGACGTAAATTAAAAAATATAAAAATGTTACATTTTGCCTATTCTAGTTGTATTCCCCCTTATAAACACACCGGTGCATCTCAAAAAAATTGAATATCGTGGAAAAGTCTATTTTTTTCCGTAATTCAAATCAAAACGTCACACCTTTATATACAGCTCTGGAAAAAATTAAGAGACCACTCCTAATTTTTCTTAAATCAGCATCTCTACATGTATGGCAGCAATTCCATTCCAGTGTCTGTTAAATTCCAACACAGGCACACCTCATTTTACTTATTGAGGTACTGATTAGGTGATTACCTGAACCAAATCTAATTTAACAAGGAAAAGTATAAAAACCACTGCTGTGGTCATCACTATCCTCTTGCAATAGGACCAGCTGGATGGCAAAAACAGTGCAAGTATTACCTCAAATGTAATTTGAATAAAAGAATAACTATTCAGCATGACAAAAGAATTGAAAAGAAAAGCTTTGAGTGAGGAAAAGAAGGGTTCAATTCTGGCTTTACTGGCAGAGGGATACAGTGAGCGTCAGGTTGCTTCCATCCTGAAAATTTCAAAGACGGCGGTTCATAAGAACAAGGTCAAGCAACAGACATTGAGGACAACAAAGCTACAGACTGGCAGAGGGTGAAAACGACTGTCCACTGACCGAGATGATCGTCAACTCATTCGAATGTCACTCAACAACCGTAGGATGACATCAAGTGACCTACAAAAAGAATGGCAAACAGCAGCTGGGGTGAAGTGCACTGCGAGGACGGTTGAAAACAGGCTCCTAGGGGCAGGGCTGAAGTTGTGCAAAGCTAGAAAAAAGCCCTTCACCAATGAGAAGCAAAGAAGAGCCAGGCTGAAGTTTGCAAAAGACCATAAGGATTGGACCGAAGAGGAATGGAGTAAGGTCATCTTCTCTGACGAGTCAAATTTTCAGCTTTGCCCAACACCTGGTCGTCTAATAGTTAGACGGAGATCTAGAGAGGCCTACAAGCCAGTGTCTCGCACCCACTGTGAAATTTGGTGGAGCATCAGTGATGATCTGGGGATGGCTCAGCAAAGCTGGAATCGGGCAGATTTGTCTTTGTGAAGTACGCACGAATCAAGCCAAGTACAAGGTTACCCTGGAAGAACACCTGCTTCCTTCTGCTCTGACAATGTTCCCCAACTCTGAGAATTGTTTTTTCCAACAGGACAATGCTCCATGCCACACAGCCAGGACAATCAAGATATGGATGGAAGACCACCAGATCAAGACCCTGTCATGGCCAGCTCAATCTCCAGACCTGAACCCCATTGAAAACCTCTGGAATTTGATCAAGAGGAAGATGGATGGTCACAAGCCATCAAACAAAGCCGAGCTACTTGAATTTTTGTGCCAGGAGTGGCATAAAGTCACCCAACAGCAATGTGACAGACTGGTGGAGAGCATGCCAAGACGCATGAAAGCTGTGATTAAAAATCAGGGTTATT
>JACXGI010002986.1:0-20270 GCA_016801175.1 Esox masquinongy
GTGTAGGGGTGATAGTCAGGGCCTGTCTATAGGGATGCCCCTAGCCATCTCTATGTTAGTGTATGGGTGATAGTCAGGGCCTGACAGCAGGGATGACCTCTAAGCACCTCTGTGTTTTGGTTTTGTTTGTGCCCAGTTAGAGGCAGTTGCCCTGTGTTGCCTCTAGTTGGGGATCCTATTTAAGTTCAGTTATTTCCACACTTGGTGTGGATCATTATTTGTGTTCTAGTTATACATTCAGTTTAATATACTGTACATTATACTTAATACTTGTACATTTTCTGCTCTCTTCTATTTGCACTTCTGGTTAGATGCTAACTGCATTACATTGTACTGTACTTGTACTTGTTCAATGACAATAAAGTTTAATCTAATCTAAAGATCTTGGTAGGTGTCTCGCCTTTGTTTTTGTTATTTGTGGAGATGAAATAAATCAATGTCCTACAGCTCTGCGCCTCGTGTCCTGCCTCTTACCTGCTGTCACTGTGGTGGTGAGGCAGGACACGAGACACAAGCGAAGGATTGAACTAAGGTGTAACAAATCTGAAACAGGAAAACAAAACAGAATAATGTTACAAAAGGAACAGAATCTAAAATGATGACAGACAAGATACAAGAGGGAAGAAGCAATTTAAACAGGGACAGTGATCAGGAACACAGGTGAGGGCAATAACATGGAATTACACAGTGTCCGTGCTATAAAAGAGAGAAGGCAGGCCTGCTGTGCCCGGATGGGACAGGAACCCTCGTAAGTTCTGGTCTGTTGAGCCTTTTACATTCACGTCCCTCTGGCGTAATAAAAGGTAGGCTACATATCAAGCATGTCATGCACCAGGGTTCCACATTCAGGCCTGGTCACAAATAGAATCACATCGCAAGCTTTTTTCAAAGGATACGTGTGAATTCTCGTGATGACTCTTTATGGGCTTCTGCAGGGTGTGGCCTGACGGCTTTCAGCAGTGCTAAAGTTACCGCCTCTTGTGCTGACAGAAAAACAAGTAAATGTTTGTAACCTGTGTCACAGAAAATAGAGACCAGGCACCAAATCGCACAGCCTGGGTTAAACTGACCCTCCTCTCAACAGCAGGAACCATCATCATGTATGGCCATGTCTGAGGCATGATTCTGACATTGAGAGTGGTTATGTTTCTGCCCTTAATATATACCAACCATCTAGCTTAAATGTGTTCAGACACTCCTTTGATACTACCTTGCATGAGCACGGTGTGTGCACTGTTGGTACTGCCAGAGATTGAAACCCAATCCAAGAGTTCGGTTGTTGTTAAAATTCAATGCACTGACCAGAAAGTGTTGAGAAAGCTGGTCAAATCCCTGATTAATTGGAGATGTTGGCCAAAGGTTGCCTCTGCGTTTCTGAGCTCAGATGCCACTCAGTGTGTCATCCAGTGCGTCAACTTGAACATGGAAACGGACCAGGGAGACCATGAAGACCAACATCTATTGTTTTACTCAAGAGTGTATTAGACTAAATAAACAATGTAGCCATGGCAGCGACAATGTAGAGCATTTTATTTAAATGCTGGTAATACATTGTCATACTCGATTCTTTCCTCAACCACGGGATTGATCTTGTCAAGTGAGCAATGGCCTCAAAACATAATTCCATGTAGATTTTACAAAAGTTACACCTATTTTTCCCCTAATAATTTATGTTTGTCTACTGGTTGCTGGGCAGGACCTGTAGTAAAGAACGGCATAACAAAATTGAATAGCTGTCCGTTTGTAGTTCCTACAGTTCTGTTTCCAGGCAGTGAATGACAAAATTTTGCTTCTTCTTAATGTCCATAACAGTTAGTTGGCCCCTAAGCTAGCCGTAACCTTTATCCAGTTGCCACTCAGAGAGAAAGATTACTGTAGATTATGTGGAAGATGGAAAATGTTCGCGATTTATTAAAATAAAACTTCTCAGAGTCTGGTATAACAGTTAATTATTTCAAGTGTAATTACGTGGCGCCACGGGAACAACCGTCACAACATCAACAGAGAATGAGTACAGAGACTAGCAGAGTATTATTCTCTTCCAACAGTACAGATGACGGAATTAGCATTTGCAGAATGTATATACAAGGAATAGTAGCTACTATGAGGTAGCCTAAAAATGCAAGGTTGCACTCAGGTGGCTCCAGGTGACACAGAAAATCATAGAATGTCGGTTGCCCAGACAACCCGGTCAAAGACTGAGATATATCAATCGGGACATTTACTATATGGGGACTTAAGTTAACTATGCTCTTCCCAATACGGAATAGAGCTCTGTTCACCTGTAGGATGTAAGTTATAATAACCCCCTGCTGTTCAAGAGCTTCCTCCTAGAGAACAGTGTCTTATGGAGGTTTTATGGCACTGGCAGAGGCCTGTTTCTTTTACTGCTAAAAGGGAGCCAAGGCCCTGTGCAGCCAAAATTCCATTTATCCCTGCCCTTGAACACAGATACTGGCCTTTTAAGTTGGAGACAGAGAGAGAGAGACAAGTCTTTCAGCATATGTGTAATTGATCATGCACACAGAGTACAAAACCCTTCTAATAAAATAATGAATAAATAAGGATGATAATAAATTAATTTTCTACAATTAACAAAACAGGGTCACATAACCATGTGGCTCAATATATTTTGTGACAAGATTAGCGAGGTCCACATCAAAGTTGATAACAACCAGTAATCACTGCAAACTTTTTCCATAAGTGATCAGATGGATTTTACACAGATGGATTAAGCAACAGTCTTACGTGTCCTAACACGTAAGACTATAATCAGAAGAATCTACCAGCTGGCCCCGCCCCACCCCTGCACACCTCTCTCCAATTAGGACCTTGTCTGGGGAGATACACCGATCAGCCATAACATTATGACCACCTGCCTAGCATTGTGTAGGTCCCACTTTTGCCGCCAAAACAGCCCTGATCCGTCGAGGCATGGACTCCACTAGACCTCTGAAGGTGTGCTGTGGTATCTGGCACCAAGGTGTTAGCAGCAGATCCTTTAAGTCCTGTAAGTTGCGAGGTGGGGCCCCCATGCATCTGACCTGTTTGTCCAGCAAATCTCACAGATGCTCGATTGGACTGAGATCTAGGGAATTTGGAAGCCAAGTCAACACCTTCAACTGGTTGTTGTGTTCCTCAAACCATTCCTGGGCATGGGCACCCTGACAGGTCTGTGGCTACGCAGCCCCACACGCAACAAACTGCGATGCACTGTGTGTTCTGACACCTTTCTATCAGTACCAGCATTAACCTTTTCAGCAATTTGAGCTACAGTAGCTCGTCTGTTGGATCGGACCATACGGGCCAGCTTTCGCTCCCCACGTGCATCAATGAGCCTTGGCCGCCCATGACCCTGTCGCCGGTTCACCGCTTTTTCTTCCTTGGACCACTTTTGATAGGTACTGACCACTGCAGCCCGGGAACACCCCACAAGGGCTGAAATTTTGGAGATGCTCTGACTCAGTCGTCTAGCCATCACAATTTGGCTCTTATCAAAGTCACTCAGATCCTTACCCTTGCCCATTTTTCCTGCTTCTAACACATCAACTTTGAGGACAGAATGTTCACTTTCTGCCTAATATATCCCACCACTGACAGGTGCCATGATAAGGAGATTATCAGTGTTCTTCACAACACCTGTCAGTGGTCATGATGTTATGGCTGATCGGGGTATTTGAGGGCTCCCAGGGAGCAACTCAGGGCCGAGGCCACAAGAAAGCTGAGGGGGAGGAGGAGGAACAAGATGGCCAGGAGTTGGAGGATGTCAGGGCTCCCAAAATGTCGACCACTGGCACCCTTTCCTCCCAAATCACCATCAGGAGGCCGCCCCAGAGACAAAGCCACCTCCCCATAAAAGGGCTTTGTCTTCTGAGTATGATTTCTCCCTCCTGCCTTCTCACCTCCTCCCTCACCCTTTTGGCTTATTTAATAAAACACCCACCAGGGCCCTGAACACATCCTGTGTGTCCATTCCATGTGTCCTTTCCTCATTACAAGGTATATTTCAACTATTTCAACCCATTGCGACACCAACCCCTGGGTGAAGGTCTACTTCTCCTCTCTTCTTTCTATCATTCCTTTCTCTCATGAGTTCTATAAAAGCATTCTTTGTAGGTCAGAGGTAAGTATTAGCATTACGTAACTCTTCCCTCAACACCCTGGGGGCTGACAGTGTTCAAAACAAAGTCCACAAATTCTGTGGGTGAGGACCGGAGTATTTAAGTTGGAGGCGTAGCACACACATTTCACATTCGCCATGCTAGGGTTGGTGGTGTTGTTGGGGGTTTTCATTCTCCGACTATCCTTCTTCATCAGGGTCCGCCGTCCTAAAAACTTTCCTCCAGGACCGCGTTCTCTGCCCATCATCGGAAATCTGCTACAACTGGACCCTGTCAACCCCCTGAAAGATCTGGATAGGGTATAGTAGACCACAACACTAGGGTTTCTTGTTGAAGATGATATTTCATATATATATTGTTCTTCACGCAACCCGTAACAAAGGTTACTGGAGCGGATGCAACCAACAATGTGACATTTACTAACTTCTACTTGGGTGGGGTGATGGGAACACCATCACAACATGGAAATTATGTTTAGTGCACTATCGTGTAGCATAGTGCGTGACATGGAAGGCAACATGCCAAATGGTCGATTCACATAATAGCCTGGATGTTCAACACTGTTATAGGTAGAATATTAACCTAAATGCAAGAGAAAAACATACATTTTAGAAAAGAGCACCAAGCAGCAAAGAATGTTAAATGGGCCAGAACATACTCTGTCTTTCATGAACATTTATCCATTGAATCTATATGGGTAATCCAGTTCCATTTTAAAAACTTGTTTATGAAGTAATAACGAGAAAGAGAGAATCAGCTAGTGCATAATCAAAAAGCAGAATATAGGCTACTGTAAAAACTTTGGCAGCAAGGATTAAGTTGAATAAGATTATAATTGAATAAGTTTTAAAAAAACTGTCTGAGGCTAAAGACACTCAATTCCGTTTAGTGCAATGTTTACAAATACATTCAGTGATACGTTTTATCACTAAATAACATTTAAACATTAATCTCAAAATAAAATGTAGAGAATAATGTTTAAATTTAATTTAGACAATAATTTTTTTTTTTTTTTTTGAGAATTAAGTCTAAAATATATGTAAAGATTTTCTTCTCATCACTGTCCATTTTTGGCTGTACAGTTCTTCTTATGCTCATTTTCATGTTTAGGTTGTCATTATAACCAGTTTGCTTCAGTTTATCAACTATTTATTTTCTCACCGGTTTGAGGCATTGGGAGAAATGAAAATAAACTTAGAACAACACCATGAATATGGTTCAGTGACACTCATATTTCCCAAAACCTGAAAGCGGGGAGAAAATAAAAGTTGACTAACTCAATCTAACTGGCCATAATGGCAACTCATGCATAAGAAGGAGCCATGGCGAGAATGTACTGTAAGTGGAAAAGTAAACAAAAAAATAGTCACCACACAGTACTGTATCATAAGCATAAAAATTAAGTCACAGATATCGTTTATATACAGAGTGAAGAATAAAGGACCCAAAATTGAACCTTGTGGAACTCCTTTGTGAACAGCAACAAATATAGATTAAGACTCATGTGTAATAATAGCCTGGGATATATTGCTAAGATAATTCTGAAACCATAGGTAGGTGTCAATGGTAAAGCCCAGGGCGTTCAGTTTTTCAAGCAAACAATATCTAAAGCCTTTGACAGGTCAATAAATAGAGCAACACAGTTCTATTTCTTATCCAACATTTAGCATTATCCGTTACAACCAATGTGCAGTACTACTGTGCTCAGGTCTAAAACCAGATTGATATTTGTTCAATATGCTGTTATCAGATTAAAAAGAATGCAACCATATATTAACCAATTCATTCAGATTTTTGGCAAAACAAGTTAAAGATAAGTTGATCATTTTCAGGATCCCTAATAATCACACCTTTATGTAGTGGCAGCACATAACATTTTACACATTGTAGGAATGACACCAGAAATGTACGCTTGATTAAAAATATGTGTAAGAGCATCTCAAAAAAATGGTGCAGCGCTAATGTCCTTTGTCATTGAAGACTGTAGTGTACACCTTTGTATGAAATCTTCAGTTTTTTGGCAATTTCAGTATTGTATAGCTTTCATACCTCAAAACAATGATTGACTGACGAGTTTCTAGAGAAAGAGGTTTAATTTTCTTGACATTTTTGACCTAATATTGATCTAAGACATCCCAGTCTCTTGCATACTGTGGGAACTCAAAAACAAACACAAAGGCAATGTTTCGCTTCTCTAGTCTTAGTTTATTTTGGCTTTTATGTTAGTATGCCTTAGAAAACATTAAGTCATTGTTAGCGTTTTATGACTTGTGAACTTTTATTTAAAAAAAGGAATAGGTAACACAGGGGACACCTGCGCGTGTTGGAAAAAAGAGAGTGAAATGAGAAGAAAAAAAAGAGTAGGGAACAGTGATTGATTATTCGTGACTACGAAGCTGTTCACCTGGTTGGAAAAATGAAAGAACAACCGTTAATTGTATTCTGTTGTAACCCGTGTTTTGTTTATGGCTGAATTTAGTGTAGCATCGTTACAGTCAGAATTAAGGGTTACACTTCATTTAACAAACCAATTAGATTTCAGCTGTGTTTGATATAAAGGGAAGGGATTCTTGTAGTACCAAAATAGCAATCAAGCATAATTACTTAGGATAAGATGTTGGAGTGATGTCTGCTAGAAATGGGGCCTGTCTAGATTTGATCAAAAATGTATTTTTCAAATTGTGATGGTGCTGTTATTACATCACTAATGTCCTGACTCTACTTTGTTATCAGTTGAATGCTACTTTGGTGAATAAAAGTACCAATTTCCTTCTGAAACAGCAAATTTTGTACATTATTCCAAACTTTTGGCCGCCACTATGTTAGACGCTCAATGTCAGCTTTAAGGGCTAATGGGAAATTAACGTGATAAGCAACAAGAGTGGAATCAGGGGTTCCCCCTCAAAGTAAAAGTCTTGTATTGAAACTGATTAAAACTGCCTCATATACTGGGATCCATAGGAGTAGAGCAAGTAGTGCAAGAAGTAGTGCAAGAAAGAGGCAGTGGTTGTAGAGTGTTTGTGAGTGTGTGTGTGTTTTTTTGTCATCAGGTATTGTCATGGCCAATTATGGCTCAAGCTGGAAGGAACACCGGCGCTTCACCCTGACCACACTGAGGACCTTTGGTCTTGGGAAACGTTCCACGGAAGAACGTATCTTAGAAGAGGTTTCCCACATCTGCACAGAGCTGAAGAGCAGTGACGGTACAGGATTTTAAAATTACATAATTTAACAGACAATCTTATTCAGTGAAACTTACAGTAGTAAACGCACCCATTTTCATACTTTCTCAAACTGGCAATGTCAGCAGACTTCCATTCTAGCAACTCCCTCAGGTAGGTTGGCTGCCTGGAAGCTAACTGAGATCATCACATGACTGAATGTGACCTCGCACGATTGAATGTGACCTCACACACACTGATATGATTAACTTCTTGCTTGTAAATGCTAAAAAGTACATGCGTTTTCAAAATCTAGCTGCCTTCTCACAATATACAGCATATTCTTCCATATTTTATAATTCATATAAATTGCAGTAAAATTAATCCAAACAACATGAAAAACATAATACCACAAATATAGCTTTTTAATCTATGCTGACAAAACAGAATTCAGTTGTTTAAATAATTAATCACAATGGTATTTAATGTCTCACACATGCTGTTATAACATGTGTAATCCATGAACGAAGGGAAGAAAATGATCAGACATTCTGAAAAAGTATTTAGAATTTGAATATGTTGACTATGCAATTGGTCACTTTAACCACAGTTCCCTGAAGTGCTTGCATGTGATGGGGATAAATCAGTGCCTTTGTTATTGTTGCTCTTTGTGTATTGATTGGTGCATTGATGTATCCTGTCAGGCAGTTCAGTGAACCCGGAGCATCTGTTCAATTTGGCGGCGTCCAACATCATCTGCTCGCTGATTTTTGGAGAGAGATTTTCATACAACGACCCGATCATCCTCACCCTCATCCAGTGGTCGCGGGATTTGGCCAGAGAAGCTATCAGACCTTGGGCCATGGTACAGTGAAAGCCATACGCATCTGCCATCTAAAAAATAATGAATTGCTGGAAAGAGCTGCCTTGACTGGTTGTGCTCTAGCGACTCCTTATGGTATGTCGAGCACCTGCATGCTGCGTTAGCCACCTGTGTCAGTTTGTATTTTGTCAAGGAAATTTACTCTCCAACCAATGCATACTTTCTGGCAAATGCATCCTGGTTAGGCAACCACTGTCATGAGAAAGAGAAACGGAGACAAAATCATCCACTCTCCTGGTCCTGCTGCAAACTGTTGCAATGAGGCAAGGCTGTAATCACAAAATTGGGATAGATTTGAGGGAAATGTAAAATAAGTAATGCGTTCCAAAAGAGTTCCAGATTCCCTTGCAACAACAACTCTAATTTTGACACCAATAGAATTCTAGAATGCTTCTGTTTATTAGTGAGATTTCTCACATTTCAAACAAACTGTAATTCTTTTCATGAGGAGATCAAGCCAGTGGCAATACGAGGTCCACAGCCAATGTGATCATAGCAAAGTAACCATAAGGCACACAAATCAAGATATTTTATATTTTATAAAGAAGTGAACGTGTGTGGCACATCTTTTCGCCAATTCAGGACATCATAATCAAATGTGGCTCACTTATGTATTAGTAGTGAAAGTGACCGCAGCCACACATACTTTTCTAGGTAGTCTGATAGAGAGGACAGTTAACTGGTTATTTAGCTATGGCTAGCAGCTGGGGCTGTTTCAATGTATATATTAAATCGAAGAAATACAAGAGAACATCCAACTAGTTAGCCGACTACAGAGCTAAACATTGCAAGTCTTTCCATTCCGAGACTGAGCAAGCAATCATTCAAGCTCCTGAGCTGATGTGCTCATCTATTCTATGAAGTGGTCATATTGCCATCTAAAATACATTTCCAAAGTTTCACAGCATCAAATATGGACAACGCCAAACATCTATCCTCTATTTATGTTACTCATCTTGACATCATTACCCCTTTCAAAGAGCAAGGACTTTTCCAACTATGTATCAACAAACAACCAGGGGCGAAAATCAGATATCAGCTTTGGAGGGAACATAACATTTTCTCAAGAGCTATTCTTTAGGGGGACACCAAAAGTAGTGCTGTAATACTGTTTTAGTTTGCGCCCTCGGTTTCCTCACTACTGTAGCTTTGCAAATTCAGTTATTGTGTGTGAACCCTACCAACATAAAACAAACTTATTGGACGTTTGCTATGTGCGATGGGTTCCTTTCAGACAGTAGACACGAACACTGTCACCCAACACAGTATCACGGGTTTTTGCGACATCAACACGAATATCTTATTAGAAAGTGGTGACATGCACAGGTAAAAGGGCGTTTTTTCTTCCAATGGCGAACCTCGTACCGTAGGCAATCACTTTTTGTGTACATGACACGATTTTTCTGGAGGGGTCGGCGCAAAATTATTGTTTGTTAATTCTTCTGTTACCACACACAGCCTATACTGAGACCATCGTTACGTAGCCTGAAATATACAGTTGTGCTCATAAGTTTTCAAACCCTGGCAGAAATTATGAAATTTTGGCATTGATTTGGAAAATATGACTGATCATGCAAAAAAACTGTCTTTTATTTAAGGATAGTGATCATATGAATTAATACATAGTTGTTAGGCTCCAATTTAAATCATAATGATAACAGAAATCACCCAAATGGCCCTGATCAAATGTTTACATACCCTTGAATGTTTGGCCTTGTTACAGACACACAAGGTGACACACACAGGTTAAAATGGCAATTAAAGTTGAATTTCCCACACCTGTGGCTTTTTAAATTGCAATTAGTGTCTGTGTATAAGTAGTCAATGAGTTTGTTAGCTCACACGTGGATGCACTGAGCAGGCTAGATACTGAGCCATGGAGAGCAGAAAAGAACTTTCAAAAGACCTGCGTAACAAGGTTATGGAACTTTATAGATGGAAAAGTATATAAGAAGACATCCAAAACCTTGCAAATGCCGATCAGTACAGTTTAATCACTTATTAAGAAGTGGAAAATTCAGGAATCTCTTGATACCAAGCCAAGGCCAGGTAGACCGTGAAAATTTTCAGCCAAAACTGCCAAAAGAATTCTTCAGGATACAAAGAAAAACCCACAGGTAACCTCAGGAGACATACAGGCTGCTCTGGAAAAAGACGGTGTGGAGCGCAATACGACGATACCTGAAAAAAATGAGCTGCATGGTGGAGTTGCCAGAAAGAAGCCTTCACTGCGCCAATGCCACAAAAATGCTCGGTTACAATATGCCCGACAACACCTTGACACGCCTCACAGCTTCTGGCACACTGTAATTTGGAGTGACGAGACCAAAATAGAGCTCTATGGTCACAACCATAAGCGCTATGTTTGGAGAGGGGTCATCAAGGCCTATAGTGAACAGAATACCATCCCCACTGTGAAGCATGGTGGTGGCTCACTGATGTTTTGCGGGTTTGTGAGCTCTTAAGGCACAGGGAATCTTGTGAAAATTGATGGCAAGAAGAATGCAGCATGTTATCACAAAATACTGACAATTTGCATTCTTCTGCACAAAAGCTGCCCATGGGACGCTCTTGGTCTTTCCAGCACCATAATGACCCTAAGCACAAGGCCAAGTTGACTTCCAGTGGTTACAGCAGAAAAAGGTGAAGGTTCTGGGGTGGCCATCACCGTCTCCTAACCTTAATATCATCAAGCCACTCTGGGGAGATCTCAAACGTGCAGTTCATGCAAGACGACCAAAGACTTTGCATGACCTGGAGGCATTTTACCAAGACGAATGGGCAGCTATACCACCTGCAAGAATTCGGGGCCTTATGACAACTATTACAAAAGACTGCACGCTGTCATTGATGCTAAAAGGGGAAATACACACTATTAAGAACTAAGGGCATGCAGACTTTTGAACAGGGGTCAGTTCATTTTTTATTTTGTTGCCATGTTTTGTTTTATGATTGTGCCATTCTGTTATGAGCTACAGTTGAATGTGAATCCTATAAGAAATAAAAGACATGTGTTTTGCCTGCTCACACGTTTTCTTTACAAATGGTACATACAGCTCTGGAAGAAATTAAGAGACCACTGCAAAATTATCAGTTTCTCTGGTTTTACTATTCATAGGTATGTGTTTGAGTAAAATGAACTGTTTTGTTTTATTCTATAAACTACTGACAACAATACTCCCAAATTCCAAATAAAAATATTGTCATTTAGAGTACTTATTTGTAGAAAATAACAACTGGTCAAAATAATCAAAAAAAGATGTATTGTTTTCAGTCCTCAAATAATGCAAAGAAAACAAATTCGTATTCATTTTTCAACAACAAAATACTAATGTTTTAACTTAGGAAGAGTTCAGAAATCAATATTTGGTGGAATAACCCTGATTTTAATCACAGCTTTCATGCGTCTTGGTATGCTCTCCACCTGTCTGTCACATTGCACAAAAATTCAAGTAGCTGGGCTTTGTGTGATGGCTTGTGACCATCCATCTTCCTCTTGATCAAATTCCAGAGGTTTTCAATGGGGTTCACGTCTGGAGATTGGGCTGGCCATGATATTTTCAGAGCAGAAGGAAGCAGGTATTCTTCCAGGATAACCTTGTATTTGGCTTGATTCATGTGTCCTTCACAAAGACAAATCTGCCCGATTCCAGCCTTGCTGAAGCCTCCCTAGATTATTGCTGATCCTCCACCAAATTTCACAGTGGGTGCGAGACACTGTGGCTTGTAGGCCTCTCCAGGTCTCCGTCTAACCATTAGATGAGCAGGTGTTGGGCAAAGCTGAAAATTTGACTCATGGTCCAATCCTTATGGTCTTTTGCAAACTTCAGCCTGGCTCTTCTTTGCTTCTCAATGATGAAGGGCTTTTTTCTAGCTTTGCATGACTTCAGCCCTGCCCCTAGGAGCCTGTTTTGAACCGTCCTCCCCGTGCACTTCACCCCAGCTGCTCTTTGCCATTCTTTTTGTAGGTCACTTGATGTCATCCTACGGTTGTTGAGTGACATTCAAATGAGTTGACGGTCATCTCGGTCAGTCGTTTTCACCCTCTGCCAGTCTGTAGCTTTGTTGTCCCCAATGTCTGTTGCTTGACCTTGTTCTTATGAACCGCCGTCTTTGTGATTTTCAGGATGGAAGCAACCTGACGCTCACTATATCCCTCTGCCAGTAAAGTCTGAATTGAACCCTTCTTTTCCTCACTCAAAGCTTTTCTTTTCAACTCTTTTATCATGCTGAACAGTTATTTTTTTATTCAAATTACCTTTGAGGTACGACTTGCACTGTTTTTGCCATCCAACTGGTCTTATTGCAAGAGGAGAGTGATGACCACAGCAGTGGTTTTTATACTTTTCCTCGTTAAATTAGATTTGGTTCATGTAATCACCTAATCAGTACCTCATTAAGTAAAATGAGGTGTGCCTGTGTTGGAATTTAACAGACACTGGAATGTAATGGCTGCCATACATGAAGAGATGCTGATTTAAGAAAAATTAGGAGTGGTCTCTTAATTTTTTCCAGAGCTGTATATTACCAATTCTCCAAGGGTATGTGAACTTTTGAGCACAACCGTGCCTATAATGAGCACAATTGCTTTAACTGCATATTATTAATATTATTGAAATTACATAGTTATGTTTACAGTGATATATTGGGGGGGACAAATCATAGTTTTTCCCAGGATGGGGGGGTTGTGTCTCCCCCGTCCCCCCGGGCTTTCCTCCTATGCAAACAACGTAGAAACAGTCTCATCTAATGTGAAAACTTGTGGCCTCTTTGACACCGTTATTCTGACTAATGCAATTAATTTAAAAGTAAAATGACAACATACCCTTTTTCTGGTTTCTTGTTAATGCAGCATCCACACAAATACAGTAACAGGTTTTTATCAAGCAGATTTGGTGATGTTTTGTACTAAAATTTTGTAAAAGAAACAAATCTGCGTTCATTCCAGTAGTTTAAAGGAAGGCAGTCTATGGCCGTACTGGGATTTAATGGGGTAAAATAATAAAAGACAGGACTAATAACATACTTTTCTTCTTACACAGGACATTCTTCTCACGGTTCTTCATTCTAGACTCACTGCATGTCCTTTTCCTCTGTGGATCTATCCTTTTTAGCTCTATGACATCCTACCAGTATTGAGGCCCCTCCCTTTACCCTTCCGGAACGTTTTCCACAAACATGATGAAATCAACGATTTTATTGGGAAGATCGTGACCAGGCACAAACATTCAAGAGTTGCAGGAGAACCAAGAGACCTCCTTGACTCCTATATGGACCAGATTGACAACGTAGGAGAACAATATAGAGAAGTGAGGAACTGTCCAAGTTAACTTAGCCTTGTCTGAGCAAGAATGGTCCATATGGGCAGGAGGCTCTCGACTGTTTCTCTGAGACGAAGCAGCCTTATGTATAAGTACAACACTGGTTAGGACACTGGTTGTCTGTAGCCTGGCTTGACCCTGCATCCAACTGCCTGTCTGTGAGGCATTTGCTCCCATTTATTAGTTTTGTAAGACATTCATAAACAGGACAAACATTTTCAGTGGGCTTGCAGAGAGGATGTAGAACTTTATTGGATGCAGAATTAACTT
The DNA here is from genome assembly GCA_016801175.1 of Esox masquinongy. NCBI lineage: Eukaryota > Metazoa > Chordata > Actinopteri > Esociformes > Esocidae > Esox > Esox masquinongy. The sequence continues at coordinate 13,757 of JACXGI010002986.1, forward strand.
TTGGTCCTTTTTTTGGCTGTGTGTCTGTGTATGTGTTTCAGACTGCTGAAGAAGGCTCCACATTTAATGACACCCAGAAGGTGTCTCTACTACTTAATCTGTTCATTGCGGGAACAGACACCACAGCAAACCACCTCTGCTCTGTCATGCTACACCTGATGACTAACCAACATGTACAGGGTGGGTAAATACACACACAACATTCACACTGGCATACATGTCATGAATAATACACGGGGTCAATCAGATCCTGTTTGTAGATGACCGTGATATTTGTGCTGATCACATTCACAGTAACTTGTGCATATGTTGGAAATTGTACAAAATTGTAAAAACACTTTACAAAACATCACTCGGACTACTGGCTTAAAATTCGGTATATGGATGTTTTTCCCAGATCGCTGTCACAGAGAAATTGAGGAGGTTCTTGAGGGACGTGTAGATGCCTCTTTTGAGGACAGACATGCTATGCCGAATGTTCAAGCTGTGATCCATGAGGCACAGCGCATGAGTGACACTGCTCCTCTTAGCATGTTCCATAGCACCTGCAAGGACACGCAAGTACAGGGCTACCAGCTGCCCAAGGTGAGAATTGCCATAACAACTGATGTGTTGCCTCTTGATGAACTTGGAACTATAGGGGTTCCATGGGCTACTGTACAAGAAGTGATGTCATGATGGGTACAGAAATTTCACTACCAGAAATCTTATCTATGCACCTTACTTCTCAAGTTAAAGGAATTCACACATTTTTAAGTGTATTAACTATCACAAACGAAGAAGGAACAGAAGAAAAAGGAGGCAAAAAGCATCATAATAAATGAAAGCAAACAGTACAGAATGTTAGTGAATGAAAAGAAAAATAATAACAGAGAACAATGTAAAACACAGACTGAATGTAGTTTAAATTAAAGCGTGGGTAAAACCATCTGGGGTTGAATAAAATCAACACTGCAGCACAATGTTTCTGCCTTTCTGTTTCAGACATTCTGAAAAGGTTATTGTGATGAAAGAGCTGTTTCTCATTCTTCAGTGTACCTTTTCTTCTAAACAATACTCCCTCTCATCTGTTCTAGGGCACAATGGTGATTCCTAATCTGTCCTCTGTGCTGCATGAGGAGGGCCAGTGGAAGTTCCCACACGAGTTCAACCCTGAGAACTTCCTCAACGAGGACGAAGAGTTTGTGAAACCGGAGGCCTTTCTTCCATTCACAGCAGGTAGGGTGCAGAGAGACAGAGGATGTACGTTAATATTGGCATAACATCCCTGTAATAATATGTTTTTGTTCTTATGTTCGTGTCCCCAGGAGCTCGTATGTGTCTGGGGGAGGGGTTAGCGCGTATGGAGCTCTTCTTGTTTGTGGTGACCTTGCTTCGGCGTTTCCAATTTGTCTGGCCTGAAGATGGAGGTGTCCCAGATTTCAGCCTCATCTTTGGCGGGATGCAATCTCCGAAGCCCTACCATCTGGGAGTGTGTCTGCGGAATGGCGAGCGAGGCTGAACTGCAGTCCCCAAAATGTAGCACTAGTTCTGTCACACAAACTATATGTCTATTCTGTAATAATTCCCTTTCATTTGACTATCTAAATGGTTGATGACCACAAATTAGAATGAACATCAAAGACGAGACAATCCAATACACGTAATTCATATTACTGTAAATACAGTGATCTGGAGAATTATTGCCCTTTGTATGAGCAAAAAATGAGCAAATTAAATAAAAAATCCAGTTAGATACATGTGGCACCCCTAAAAAGTCTAATGAACTAAATCTGTATGATTATAAATCCTATTTACCTATAATTTTTATCTGACCCATAAGGAGCTCTTACGGGACATCCATGTTTTTTCATTCACTTCCTGTTTTCACTAGTTTGGGGTCACTTAGATATGTCCTTGTTTTCCATTAAAACATGCATTAAATGAGTTTGAATAGGAAATGAAGTAATTGATAAGGTTTGAAATAATTATTTAATTTTAATAATAATTAAAGTTTGTGTTTCAAACTTTGCTTTCGTAAAAGAATTCTCCATTTGAAGCAATTGTAGACCTTTAGCATTCTAGTTGTCAATTATGTTAGCACAGCCATTTACAACATTAACAGTGTCTACACTGTGTTTCTGTTCAATTTCATGTTATTTTAATGGAAAGAAAATTCAGTTTCTTTTGAAAACAATGGTATTTCTAAGTGACCCCAAACATTTGAACGGTAGTGTCAATATGAGGTTGTAATGTAATAAGAAATGTCTGTTGAGGAAGAGTGGAAGCGTATTCGATGAAGAGGAGCGTCTGGTCCCACCAAGTCTCCAACAGTCCCTTGGTGATGTTAATCAGGGGTCCTGCATAGCATTTGCTTCTCTAAAGATCTGGAACACCTGAGCTCTAGAACTGGAATGTAACTAAATGCATGATATTGTTTTTTATTTTATTTTAGGATAAATAGCCATATCTCCAAAGAATTCTTGGAGTTGCTCATCATTAATGAGATCCAACACATTGTGTTGTAGTCATATTTAGGAGTTTATCGTTAACGGAAGCTCCTAGCACACCTTTGTGCTATAGTTTGTCTTGGATACTTATGGTATAATTATAGTAGAATTTTAGACCAGTTGAGAGGACATTGAATTGTGTTGGTATGTTACTATGTTTTGTATTGTAGCTTTATTACTTGATTGGAATAAATTGTATTACTTAGGAATATAGATTACTATGGCACTCCTTGTTCATCTTCCCACTCAAGCTCGTAGAGTTATTGATAATCACACAAACATAAGTAAGTCTAAGCGACCAGACTTGGCATTCCTAAGTCCTAGATTTTGAAGCACACTGATTAGGCCCAGGAACAAATGCCATTGACTTGTGTCTTATGGTTTATGTGTTCATATCAGTGAAACTTGTGACACATATATCCGATCACCTGCCTGTTCTGTTTATTGCTGCAGTCCCCTGCTCTAGGGTTGCAACTTGTGTTCCTGCACGTCGCCTGTGTGCGATTAACCCTCTAACCACATTGCAGTTTTCTAATGCTTTTAAAGAGTCTATGCTTTGTAACCTGGATAGCTGCTGTGATCTCAGTGCTGAGGAGCTCATTACACTTCTTGACTCCACTTGTACTGATATCTTGTCACTCCATTTAGGACTAAACGCTTAAAGCCATTTTCAGAGCCATGCCTGAATGACAATACCTCTCTCTCAGGCACACATGTAGACGAGCTGAGAGGAAGTGGAAGAAGGATAAGCACCAGGTCTCCCTAGGAATTTTATGAGATTGCTTTTCAAAATATCAGAGAGCTGTTAAAACTGCAAAAACACAATTTATATCTAACCTTGTCTCCAACAACAGTCACAGGCCCCAGGTTCTTTTCAAGACTCTTAATTCTCTTATAAATCCTAGTGATACAGCTCGTATTGTGCCAACACCAACACTATGTGAAAATGTTAGTGATTTTTTTATTGGAAAGATTTCTGCTCTTAGATCTTCACCGACCTCCTTTGCCTGAGATCCTTCTGTTCCTCCTACATACCCAACTGTCTTCAGCCTGTATCAATCTCCTTATCAAAGGTGGTTCATAATATGCGGCCTACAAACTGTCCCCTAACAGCATTCCCTGTAGTCTTTTACAATATGTTTTTAATACGGTTGGGTCCAGTATTCTTATTCTGATAAATACTTGTCTTACTTCAGGGTGTGTTCCAGCTGCTTTTTAAACATGCTTATGTTCTCTCTAACTTCAGGCCTATTTCTAAGCTACCTTTTCTCTCTAAAGTCTTAGAGAGATTAGTTCTTAATCAACTGAAAACATTTAGTATTCATGGTATTCAGGAGAAGTTTCAGTCTGGTTTTAAACCACATCAGAGTACTGAGACAACACTTTTAAGGGTATTTAATGACCTTCTTTTAACTGTTGATTCAGGGAACTTTGCTATTCTGTTACTTTAGACCTGACTGCTGCCTTTGACACTGTGGATCATAGGATCCTCTTGTCATGCATTGAACAGTGTGTAGGCATCAAAGGTACTGCCCTGAAATGGTTTCAGTCATACCTGACAGATAGGAGCTTCTCGATTCACCTGAGCCAAATATTCTTCGACTACAGCCCCTTTCACCTGTGGGGTCCCTCAAGGCTCCATTTAGGGTCCCATCCTCTTTTCACTGTATATGTTGCCCTTGGGGTCCATTTTTAAGAAACATAATATTTCTTTTCACTGCTTAGCTGACGATGTACAAATCTATTTCTTGATGAAAACTATAAGTAAAGATTCTGTACAGCCTTTGTTGGACTGCGTAAAGGACATCAAAACTTGAATGGATTTAAACTTTCTCACTCTTAATGAAAGTAAGACAGAGATCGTCATGTTTGGACGAGCTGACTTGTTGGGTACTCTGGGCCCTTTAGTTGATCCTTTGTTAAGGATCTTGGTGAATCTTGGTGTTTGTTAAGAATCTCTTTGATAGCTCCTTCACATTTAGTAGGCAGATTTGTTTAATTGTCAAAACTAGTTTCTTTCAGTTAAGACTTTTAGCAAAGAAAGTTATCCATGCTTTTATTACTTCTCGGCTAGATTATTGTAATTCTTTGTACATGGGTGTAGAACAGTCATCTCTTAATCGGCTCCAGTTAGTACAAAATGCAGATGCTTGTCTTTTAACTGTGTAATGTGTGATGGTGGAGAGGAACCAGGCGCAGGCAGAATTGTCGTTGGGCTGAATTTAAACAGCAAAATGAAAGCACTCACCTGTTACGTGTGACATAAGAAACAACAATAATCGACAAGTGAAGGGAGAAGAGGAGAAACATTTAAACACATACTGATGGAATGATTGGGACCTGGTGTGAGTGATTAATGGAGACAAGACAATGAATGAGTCCGGGGTGAGTTCATGGAGTGATGGGAACGGCGGCGCTGATCCTCACCATACCGTGACAGTACCCCCCCCCCAAAGGCCCGGCTGCCAGACGGGCCAAACCGAATCCCAGCCTAAGGGAGGGGGAGGGGCAGAGCAGAACCCCCACTGGCATAAACCAGCTGAGGGGGCGGAGCGGCTGGGACGGGAGAGGGCGCCGCGGGCTCAGGCGGCGGCTCCTGGGCAGGAGAGGGTGCTGCGGTTCGAGGCGGTGGTGGCCAGTCCTTGGCGGGCCTGGGCGTCGGCCAGTCCTCGGCGGGTTCTGGCCGCGGCAACAACTGGGCATTAGAAGGAGTTGGCGGCGGCGACCACTGGGCCGCAGGGGGAGCAGGCTGCGGCTCCTGGGCAGCAGGGGGCGCTGGCTGCGGCTCCTGGGCAGCAGGGAACACCCGGCGCCTTGGGGCTGGCACCGGACGTAAAGCAGGCCACGGAACAGCGGCTGGGGAGGCGGCAGGCCGTGGAACAGCGACTGGGGGAGCAGTGGGCCGTGGAGCAGAGAACGGGGTGTGCCAGATGGCCAGACGACTGCCCATCCAATCCTCCTGGCATTGGGGAGGTGGTCCAGAAGGGCCTGTGCCATGACCAGAAGGCAGGGACCCACCCTCAGGCCCCCAAGAGGCTCCCCTCAGGAACCCCGTTAGCCCCCCCACTAAAAACTTTCTGGGGAGGCCTCTGGGGTTCAGTAGGCCGAGGAGACCTCGGGTCAGGGGAGGACCGTGGACCCGGTGTTAGGCACCTCGCCCTACCTTGCGGTGCTGCCCTCTTCGGCTGGGTTTCCGGGGTCGAGGGGAAAATGTCTCTTTCCAGCCGGACTGGATACCGGGCCAGCAGCTCCTTGGTCCCGGTAATCCGCAGGCGGCCGCACGCCTCCACTACTGCCTGCTCGATGCGCACCCCGGTGAGGGGAGCTTCCCGCTCCAGCTGTTGGAGGCGCGCTGTGCCGAGCATGTATTCAAGGAGGCGGCGGTTCCACAGTTCATTTTCCTCCTTTAACGTACCTGCTGGTTCCTTTTTTAGGGTTGATTATTCTGTAACGTGTGGTGGTGGAGAGGAACCAGGCGCAGGCAGAATTGTCGATGTTTAATCGTATTTTTAATCGAATCGTCGTATATTTAATCGAAACAAACACCGAGCACAAACAAACTGAATAAAAGTAAAGGGGCTGAATTTAAACAGCAAAATGAAAGCACTCACCCGTTACGTATGACATAAGAAACAACAATAATCGACAAGTGAGGGGAGAGGAGGAGAAACATTTAAACACATACTGATGGAATGATTGGGACCTGGTGTGAGTGATTAATGGAGACAAGACAATGAATGAGTCCGGGGTAAGTTTGTGGCGTGATGGGAACGGCGGCGCTGATCCTCACCGTAGCGTACCAGTCTTGGCCTCCCTCCATTGGCTTTTTGTCTGTTTCAGGATTGATAAGATTTTATTGCTTGTTTTCAAGGTTTTATATAGGTTGATGCCACCTTATCTGGCTGAACTCTTACACCACCATAGTCCAGTTAGAGCACTGAAGTCAACCAACCAGATGCTCTTAGATGTCCCAAGATCCAGGCATAAAAACAGAGGAGATCGAGCCTTTGCGGCAGGCGTCTGCT
>JACXGI010002986.1:20370-32809 GCA_016801175.1 Esox masquinongy
ATCACTAGGTACTCTGACCATGTTTATCTGCTTAACCCAAGAAGGGTGTCAGTCCTTTGTTCCTTAGGAATGTGGCCCTTGGGGGGGGGGGGGGATGTAGGGGCAATTGGCTTCTTTAGGTAAACACAACAGTAAACATTATGGCAGGAAGGATAAGCTGGGAGGACAGCCCATAACACTAAGAAAATCATGCATTCTAAACATTACCACAAGCCTGACTACTGATTGCCTTGCAGTGCTCATTCAGAGAGTTTTGTGTAGCTAAGCTCACAATGTTAAATGGTGTCAGACAATGTTGGTAATGTTAAACCATATGGTAATTTTAGTGATACAACTACAATCATATTTACATACTGAAGGTAATGTTAAAATGAACACATTCTCGTTATCTATGCTCAGAATGACATTTACATACAGAGTGGCAAGACAATAGATCTAAAGTTCTTGCTGTCCAAACCAGCGTGCATGAGCACATACTTTTTTGCACCCATATTTAGAATGTAGGCTGGGCACGGCTCCCTTTTAAAAGAAAGGCCTGATGACAAATCTATTGTACGTACAGCTGTTTACTTTGCATATCTATGCATATCTACATGCCACTGAATCCACTTAAACAAACAACAATCTAAATATTATCTTTAAGCAGTAAGGGGTGTTTTACATGGCCAAAAGTGAGATTTGTATTATAAATTGTTACCACAATCAGAAAAGTAAAATATTTCAGGATGGCATTCATGTCATTTAGTGTCTCATGTATCACAGTTTTCAGACAATCAACATTTGAGCCACCTGGTTTATCATTTTATGTTTTGTATACCCAGGCCATCGACATGGAGTCAACATGGGGGGGGGGAAACAAGTTTGCTGGAGGGCAGGGTCTTGCCCACCCCCCCATTTTTCTTTAAATATTAAAAATTTCAGACAGATGGAATGAACTTTTATTTTTTACAATAATGTCTCATAATGTATTGCATTACATTGCTCTGTTTATTGTTTTTTCCCTTTCTTGTTGCATTGTATGTAATGGCAGAGATAAGGGATCATTAAAGTACAACCATAACCACAATCAAATAAACTGAAATCTGTCCATTGTTATAAAAAGACAAGCCCAGAAATTGTGGCCAAGGCTTAGCAAACTTATTTACAAGTACACTTGGGTGGGCAGCAAGAGCGTTTGCTCTTCCTCTCCTCTGGTCCTATATTCGCCTGACCTCTCTAGCCTCTCCTCTGGTCATATATTCTACTCACCTCTCCAGCACTCTCTCTTCCGATCCTACGATCCTATATTCTCATCTCTCCAGTCAGCTCTTCTCCTTTCCTTTCCTCTACTCTCCTATCCTCTCATCTCATCTCCTTTGACAATGACGCATTTTGACTTGCCATTCCTCAACCAAAGGCCTTTTTGCGCTTATTATTGACACCGATAAAAGAGTGGCATATTTCTTCAAGTTCCAATCTGTCCAGTCTCTCCTGGTGTACCACTGCAACAAATATCCGTTTCCCAGTCCTAGTTATCTTTACTCTTATAAATGTTGCCAATTCCAGGCCAGTCACGAGAACTACGGTCTTTAATTACTCAACACTCCAAAGCCGGTTTATGTCACGACTTTTCACGAAGAGGAACCGCAAAGGAACTCAACAGTCAAGGACAGTTAGAATCCTGACTGGCAACAGCTCCAGCATGGGACATTCTACTCTTCCCTACTTTTAAAGAAACCCCACCACTGGACATTGGGACATATTGCGACACACACCTCACCATTGTTACATGTCATGTCCTCAGTTGCTCCAGCAAACTGCAGCATCTCTTCAGCTGAGAGTTCTTTCAGCCAACTAGCCAAAGCCTGTGAAAGTACAGTAGATAATAAATAGACAATGTCAAAGCGGTACAATGCCAAACTGTTAAAATCTAGAGCGGTCCAAACATTACAGCAAGTCATTCTCTTCACATTTAAGGAAGCTAAAGGTGTTAGGACAAATCCAAATACACATTAAAAGGGATATATGCCCAATTTTACATGTGGCCTTATTTTATTTATTTTGTAAGAAAAATGAGTCATCACTTCCAATCAAATATAAAACAAAAGTTCTCAAAACATGTTTTTTTCTTTCTACACATTTATAAACAAACCTGTCGCTGGCTGTGCCATCTCCGCTGTTAGATATCCCTCTTTACTGCTCTGTCCAGGTTGTCCAATGAATGATGTTTCTCCCTTTGTGTCCAGTATCGACTTGTAGCTGCATCTGAGAAGTCAAGTGTGGTGTTTTAGCAATTATAATGCTTTATAATCCTTAATTCAATGTTAAAGTTTGCAGTTAGGCTATTTCTTACCTTCAAAGTGAGTCCTGGTCCATTCTTCATCAAAACATTTTAGACTAATCTGATTTACCAGGAATCCCAGCACACCAGTGTTGTGTGGACTGTTCTACTGGAGATATGAAAGACAAAACATTCCTTTTTCAGTACAGTATTGCAGCCATCTATCGCAGATGATGTACATATTCAACCAATGCAGTAAAGCAATAAATGTGAAAATCTTTTTTTGCCATACCCTTTCTACACTCAACAAATAAATGTGTCTATAGATAAATGGTAGCTAACAAGTAATTAACCAAGTTAAACTCAGTAACAAGGGGTTAACCAATTTGTACAATACACACAGTATCTAGTTATATAATGTTATTCCCACCAAATTATTCCTCCCCCAATGCCCACAGACAACCTAACCCTAATCTTGTTTAATACATTTGCATGATAAATGTTCTATTTCACACAGCCACCAAACACTTATTGATTTATTTGTTTTGACTATTTTAACATGTATTTTTCTAAGTAATATAAATTCACATTCACCTTTCATGCGGCCTATAATTTTCATCCTTGCCACCAGTATTGTGTAGGTTCCTGACCGCACGCTATGAAATTGGAGTAAATCTTGGCAAATGATAAAAATTCTAAAAAAAAAATACAAACTGCACAAATTTAACATATGTACTGTAGTTAGACGTTCAACTAACAGATAATATTTCATCTTGCTCGACGAAGACCAGGTTCCGTGCCTTGCGTCAAGCAAGCTGGAATAAATACTCAATAGTCTGGTTAATTTGCTATGTATGAGTGTATAAATATATCTATATAATGTTTTATTAGGGTTAGTTATCTAGCCACATTACGCATATTATTGCGTACTGTGCTTTACTGTACCCAGCTAGCTAGTTAGTTGTAACACAAAACAACTCGCTACCAAACGTACTGCTAGCTATAATGTAATCTCTTAGACTCTCTCTTACCTTGATTTGGAGGATCCAAATTACTTGGACTGCCTTGAACGGTTGTCTCGTTTTCAGTAACCATTTCCATGGCTTGGCGAGTTGAATAGAAATTGCTGGAATGCATTCTTGACGCTGTACCGAAATGTTAGATTTTGATTTAAAAAAAACATCAGTATAAAAAAAAATTACAATCACGAAGTGAGACATTTTCTTTAGTTTAAAAAAAGAAGTGGGAAGGTATTGAGTTCCAATCCTCTTAATTTCATTGGTCTTTGAAAATCGTCACGCCCTCACTCCTGGTTTCCTTCACCAGAATGTGCTTTTTTGTTTTCCAACGCTTCCCTCCTACTTCCATGAATTGGATTGGCCATCGAAACACAGTCTTTTCCCAGACCTCAAAAATAGGAGCATCCTGTCACGATCTCACGGAGGGACGGAGGCAAGCGCAGGGTTGAAGTAAGGAGATTTTAATACGAACATAAGGGAACCCAAGCGCCGTGCGCTATAGAATACAACCATTGACTTGACACAGGTACATGAACCGTGACACTACAACAATGGACCCCAGCCCCCAGGACAGGGAGAAAATGCCAGAACTAAATACACAGACTAACAAGGAGAACAGAAACAGGTGGGGACTAAACACAGATGAAAGGAATAAATTGATTAACTGAAACGAGAACAGGAAATACCAAACAAGGACATGACAAACCAAGGACACACAGAAAACACGAAGCGGAACGATCCCTTCCGTCCGTGACCGTTACACATCCGGTTTTCAGCGATACAGTCGTATTCTATATAGAAAACGTTCTGTCGAAAAACAGGGTGTGTGAACTCCGCTCTGGTATTTATTTAACGCCTTAAACATAATTTGCTCCAACGGACTTGAGTCCGTCAAAACATTTATTATTGCAAAAAAATGTCTCATGTAATCGCCCGCGTAAATTGGTTCCAAAAACATCCAAATCAATATAATTTCAAGACCCCTGTACAGGTTTGGGGCAAAGTGTTGGAATCTGGATCAGAGGCCCAGTTTATTCCAGTTCAAAGGATTACAAAGCGCTGTGCATACTGCCATTTGTTAGGTTCTGTTTTTGATCGGTTTAGTTTTTGCTTCTGTTCGTGAATGGTGCCTGTTCTGTTTGGATTTTGCCCTTTGCTTTCAAATGTCGCTTGCCCTCTGTAGTATTATTTTCACCCATGTCCTGTTTGCCCCCTCGTTATTCAAGTTTCTGTGTTTCTCGTTGGTCATTGTTGTTGTTGTGGTCGCCTGTTCCTGTCTTTTTGTGCCTTTTGAGTCTGTGTATTAAACCACGTTAACCCTTGAAAACCTCTGCGTCTGTGTCCTACCTTTATGCCAAACCGTGACACTGTTATAAAGTGCAGTTTGCTAGAAATACAGAGACTGTCACAGTGGTAGTACCTGTATCAAGTCGGGCTGCTTTTTAGGCACTAGGTTTTTAATTGTTGTATTATCACTTTCTTAAACTTTGCAACATAACGTCAAACTTCTTGTGAATCTGAATCCTCAACCAGCTTTTTTTGAAGGCCTTTATTCAATTACTTCTTTATTTTATTTATCCTTTGTTGTCATTGTATTGCCTGTTTGTTCTTGATTTTTATTGTTTACAATAATTGTAAATAATTGTTTACAATAATTTGTGTCTGTTTACCATTCACTTCAAATACAAGCTGAATTGAATTTTGATTTGATATTGGATAATTTTTTAATGAGGGGAAATACAGCTCCGGAAAGAATTAAGAGACCACTGAACCTTTTTCTTTCCTTTCCAAAAAAGTCGAAAAGGAAGGTTTTGAGTGAGGAACAGAAGGGTTAAAATTAAGAGACCACTGCAAATTGAACGCTTCTGTTCCTCACTAAAAACTTTCCTTTTCATTTTTTTTGGAAAGGAAAGAAAAAGGTACAGTGGTCTCTTAATTTTTTCCGGAGATGTATATGACAGTCACTGAGAAGTCATATATAGTCAGTCATATATGCATATACAGTGAGGGAAAAAAATATTAGATCCCCTGCTGATTTTGTACGTTTGCCCACTGACAAAGAAATAATCAGTCTATAATTTTAATGGTAGGTTTATTTGAACAGTGAGAGAGAGAATAACAACAAAAAAATCCAGAAAAACATATGTCAAAAATGTTATAAATTGATTTGCATTTTAATGAGTGAAATAAGTATTCGACCCCTCTGAAAAACATGACTTAGTACTTGGTACTTGCTTCTTCTTGAGCCACTCCTTTGTTGCCTTGGCCGTGTGTTTGGGTCATTGTCATGCTGGAATACCCATCCACGACCCATTTTCAATGCCCTGGCTGAGGGAAGGTACCTTTGATGCGGTGAAGTTGTCCTGTCCCCTTAGCAGAAAAACACCCCCAAAGCATAATGTTTACACCTCCATGTTTGACAGTGGGGATGGTGTTCTTGGGGTCATAGGCAGCATTCCTCCTCCAAACACAGAGAGTTGAGTTGATGCCAAAGAGCTCGATTTTGGTCTCATCTGACCACAACACTTTCACCCAGTTCTCCTCTGAATCATTCAGATGTTCATTGGCAAACTTTAGACGGGCCTGTACATGTGCTTTCTTGAGCAGGGGGACCTTGCGGACGCTGCAGGATTTCAGTCCTTCACGGTGTAGTGTGTTACCAATTGTTTTCTTGGTGACTATGGTCCCAGCTGTCTTGAGATCATTGACAAGATCCTCGTGTAGTTCTGGGCTGATTCCTCACCGTTCTCATCATCATTGCAACTCCACGAGGTGAGATCTTGCATGGAGCCCCAGACCAAGGGAGATTGACAGTTCTTTTGTGTTTCTTCCACTTGCAAATTCCCCGCACCAACTGTTGTCACCTTCTCACCAAGCTGCTTGGTGATGGTCTTGGAGCCCATTCCAGCCTTATGTAGGTCTACAATCTTGTCCCTGACATCCTTGGACAGCTCTTTGGTCTTGGCCATGGTGGAGAGTTTGGAATCTGATTGATTGATTGCTTCTGTGGACACCTGGGAGCCAGAAATCTTTCTGATTGAGAGGGGATGAAATATTTATTTCACTCATTAAAATGCAAATCAATTTATAACATTTTTGACATGCGTTTTTCTGGATTTTTTTGTTGTTATTCTGTCTCTCACTGTTCAAATCAACCGAATATTAAAATTATAGACTGATCATTTCTTTGTCAGTGGGCAAACGCACAAAATCAGCAGGGGATCAAATAATTCTTTCCCTCACTGTATAGTCAGGCTAAAAATAGGCTGCAAAACTCTTCCCATTTGGGGCTTTGACCCAAAAAGGCATATATTTAGTTAAAGGTGGTTATTACAATGCTTATTTTTTATGTCCTAATCAATCAACTTATTCTTAAATGGGAAAAACAGTCAAATAATCACCCTATTCAAATTGACACAGTCTTCCAAAAACAAAAAAATATTTAGTCCAAACCTTATAATCTATAATTCCTGTTTAAACTTTACTCTTTGAAAGGATCTCAAAAATTAGCCTGCAAAATCACTGTAAAAAAGTATTATTTTGGAACCACATTTATTGTACTTTAAATACTATTTTAAAACTATGTAATGTTCTAAATATATTTCAGTGTGTTAAAATAGACGCAATTCTGGTATTTAAAATATATTAAAGTGGATATAAAAAGTCTATACACCCCTGTTAAAATGCCAGGTTCTTGTGATTTAAAAGAATGAGACAAAGATAAATCATGTCAGAACTTTTTCCACCTTTAATGTGACCTATAACGTGAACAATTCAATTGAAAAACAAACTGAAATCTTTGAGGGTGAAAAATAAAAAATAAAAAACTCACAATAACCTGGTTGCATAATTGTGCACACCCTTAAACTAATACTTTGTTGAAGCACCTTTTAAATTTATTGCAACACTCAGTCTTTTTGGGTAGGAGTCTATTAGCATGACACATCTTGACGTGGCAATATTTGCCCACTCTTCTTTGCAAAAGCGCTCCAAATCTGTCAGATTGCGAGGACATCTCCTGTGCACAGTCCTCTTCAGATCACCCCACAGATGTTCAATTGTATTCAGGTCTGGGCTCTGGCTGGGCCATTCCAAAACGTTAATCTTCTTCTGGTGAAGCCATGCTTTCGTGGATTTGGATGTGTGCTTTGGGTCATTGTCGTGCTGAAAGGTGAACTTCCTCTTCATCTTCAGCTTTCTAACATACGCCTGAAGGTTTTGTGCCAAAATTGCCTGGTATTTGGAACTGTTCATAATTCCCTCCACCCTGACTAAGACCCCGGTTCCAGCTGAAGAAAAACAGCCCCAAAGCATGATGCTGCCACCACCACGCTTCACTGTGGGTATGGTGTTCTTTGGGTGATGTGCAGTGTTGTTTTTGCGCCAAACATACCTTTTGGAATTATGGCCAAAAAGTTCAACCTTGGCTTCATCAGACCCTAACACATTTTCTCACGTGCTTTTGGGGGACTTGATGTTTGTTTTTGCAAACTTCAGCCGGGCTTGGATGTTTTTCTTTGTAAGAAAAGGCTTCCGTCTTGCCACCCTACCCCATAGCCCATTCATATGAAGAATACAGGAGATTGTTGTCACATGTAGCACACAGCCAGTACTTGCCAGAAATTCCTGCAGTTCCTTTAATGTTATTGTGGGCCTCTTGGAAGCCTCCCTGACCAGTTTTCTTCTCGTCTTTTCATCACCTTTGGAGGGATGTCCAGTTCTTGGTAATGTCTCTGTTGTGCCATATTGTCTCCACTTGATGATGACTGTCTTCACTGTGTTCCATGGTATATCTAATGCTTTGGAAATTCATTTGTACTCTTCTCCTGACTGATATCTTTCAACAATGAGATCCTTCTGATGCTTTGGAAGCTCTCTGCGGACCATGGCTTTTGCTCTGAGATGCAACTAAGAAAATGTCAGGAAAATCCTACTAGAACAGCTGAACTTTATTTGTGATTAATCAGAGTCACTTTAAATGATGGCAGGTGTGTAATCACTTCTATTTAACATGAGTTTGAATGTGATTGGTTAATTCTGAACACAACCACATCCCCAGTTATAAGAGGGTGTGCACACTTATGCAGCCAGGTTATTGTAAGATTTTTATTTTTCATTTTTCCCCCTCGAAGATTTCAGTTTGTTTTTCAATTGAATTGTTCACATTATAGGTCACATTAAAAGTGGAAAAAGTTCTGACATGATTTATCTTTGTCTCATTCTTTTACATCACAAAAACCTGGCATTTTCACAGGGGTGTGTAGACTTTTTATATCTACTGTAGGTACTTGCAGTACGTATGTAGTATGCAATTTGAGATTCAGCAACAGTCCTTCGTAGGTGTCCGCTATGACTTAATTTGTGTCAGAAAGAAACGCTGAACAGTATTGGTTGTAGCCCAACTGACACAAACATTGGCTGACCAATGGAAAAGCATCATCACACGTCCCACTAAAGCCTGCCCACAATTGTGGGATCAAAAACTAAGTGTTTCAATCAAAAAAAGTTCCAAAAGCAAAAAAAAGAAGCACTGCAAGCAAAGGGGGCAGTATAGCCAAAATGGAGGGTGGTTGATAGCAAAATTAAATTAAATTAAACTAAAATTAGAATTTTTGCTCTATAAATAATTTTTTTTGCACTCTATTACAAAATATTTGTCAATGCAAAAACATTTATTTTTTTCTTTGAAGCCTCGTTTTTGCTTTCAGAACAATTATTTTTTATTGAAAAGATAAAAGTTTTGATCTCGACAGAAAGACACAAATGTACCTCCATAAGTGATACATTTGTCTTTCTGCTGAGAGCAAAACTCTTCTGTCGAGATGGCACAAATGTCTGATCTCCAGTGGTATATTGAAAAAATGGTATATTGAAAAAAAGTCAAGGTTCAAAAATGAAAAATGCGTTAATGCTAAAAAATTATGGGCATTAAGTATTTTAAATTAATTGCATGTATTAACGCGTTAACTTTGACAGCCCTAATATGAAATAGTCCCTGTATTAAAATTTTTGTAAGACATTTATACCAGCGCCTGCGTTATAATTGTATAAACTGAAACTTCACATTTTTTGTAGACTGAAACAAAATAAGATTCTATATTCATTATATGGCCAAAAGTACATGGACACCCTTACTATTTATTGAGTTTTAGCCACACCTATGGCTCAGAGGTGCATAAAATCCAGCACATAGCCGTGTTATCTCCATAGACAAACATTAGCAGTACAATGGGTCGTCCTGAAGAGCTCAGTGATTTTAAACATAGCACTGTCACAGGATGCCACCTTTTTCAAAAGTCAGTTTGTGAAATTTCTGCCCTACAAGATCTGCCCTGGTCAACTGTAAGTGCTATTATTGTGAAGTGGAAGCGACCATTTATACATCATCTGCCAGTTGGCGCCCCGGGAGCCAAACTTACTGTAGCCCGCTCCCACGTCTATTAGACACAATCGTCTATTAGAACAAGAAACCAGGCAAGCCTAGTTCAGCCGGCCTGCAATAGAAAGTGTTGATCATGACTGCCCTCTCGAGAATCGAACCCGGGTCACCCACGTCAAAGGCAGTGTTGTTAACTATGCCACAAAGCTGCACATTTGCCAGGTGTCAGTATAGCTTGTTGATATTGTATAATTTTGTCACTCATTAACATCACGCCAAGTTTGAATATTTTGTTAGACACCATTAACTATTGTGTTAAACTGAGGAACGTTTCTTATTAAGTATACCTCCACCACAAGTAGTATCTATTAACTGTATGACTTTTGCCACTAGCCATTTTAAAAGCTTATTAGCAAATAATATGTCGCTTGACGCCATTAAGCATTCTGTTAAACTGAGTAACGTTTCTTATTAAGTTTACCTCCACCACAAATAGCATCTATGAACTTTATGGCTTTTGCCACTGGCCGTTTTAACAGCTAATTAGACATTCGTGAATGACATTGATACAATAACTACTGAATCAATATAGGTGACGATAACTGACTTTTTCGTCAAGTGAAAAGACGAGAGGATCGTGTAGTCAGCGAAGTGTTTGTCTATCTTGAAGAAATCCTAAGACATATTTCGAAAATCCACCAGAAATAATCGCAATATAACAGTAAACAGTTTCATTTTAGGCTTCCCATAACCTAGCTACTGAAGATTGTAGCCAGCAAGGTTTTTGTCTATCCTGAACAAATCTTAATATCCACCAGAACTGTTTTATTTTAGGCTTCCTATTACGTAGCTACGTAGGGTTGTAGCCAGCGAAGTTTTTTTCTGTCCTGAACCTCAGGCATAATGCGTTTTGACTGTTACGGGAGGCGAACGTGGGACCTGTTGGTCTGGAGCCCGCGCCTCTAACCAATACGCTATTTAACAAAATATTCATGATGTTAATGAGTGACAAAATTATATAATGTCAAGTGGCTATACTGACACCCAACGAATGTGCAGCTCGGTGGCGTAGTGGTGAACGACGCTGCTTTTCACGTGGGTGACCGGGTTCGATTCTCGAAAGGGCAGCCAGGATCAACCCTCTCTATTGTGGGCCGGCTGAACTAGGCTTGCCTGGTTTCTTGTTTTTTGTAGTTTTTTAATGCTCAGTCTACTGTTTTTATGCTCAGCCCACTATTCTTATTTGTTTTTATTTATCTTGTACAAAATTGGTACACCAACGGACCTGAACAAATTCCTAGTTTATTGTGAAACTTGCTTGACAATAAAACTCTTTCTGATTCTGATTTGTCCAATCAGTCTTCTCACCATGCAAGGTGCAGCACTACATTCTAATGAAAACAGCTGAATGTAACTTTGAGTCTCACCAGTCACCACCCTATTGAATTTGCTATGCAATGCACATACGTAATGCAAATGCATATTTGCAGTTGTATTTGCAATGCAATGCATAAAACAATGCAAATGCAAATATACACAACCATTCAAAAGTTTGGGGTCACTTAGAAATGTCCTTGTTTTTGAAACTATTTTTTTGTCCAAGAAAATAACATAACAAAGATTGAAATACAATGTAGACATTGTAAATGTTGTAAAAGGCTACTGTAGCTGGAAACAGCTGATTTTCAATGGAATATCTACATAAGCGTACAGAGGCCCATTATCAGCAAACCTTCCTCCTATGTTCCAATGGCATGTTGTGTTTGCTAATCCAAGTTTATCATTTTAAAAGGCTAATTGATCATTAGAAAACCCTTTTGCAATTATGTTAGCACAGCTGAAAACTGCTGTGCTGATTAAAGAAGCAATAAAACTGTCCTTCTTTAGATCAGTATCTTCAGCATCAGTGTTTGTGGGTTCAATAACAGGGTCAAAATTGTCAGAAACAAAGAACAGTCTATTCTTGTTCTGAGAAATGAAGGCTATTCCATACGAGAAATTGCCAAGAAACTGAAGATCTCGTACAACGATGTGTACTACTCCCTTCACAGAACAGCGCAAACTGGCTCAAACCAGAATAGAAAGATGAGTGGGAAGCCCCGATGCACCACTGAGCAAGAGGACAAATAAATCTGAGTGTATAGTTCGAGAAACAAACACCTCACAGGTCCTCAACTAGCGGCTTCATTAAATAATCAACACAAGCTGATGTCATATGCCAGAGAACAATCCTTTGCTCATCAGATAAACAGTCACTTCATCATCACAAAATACACTAATCCTTTTCTTTAACCACTGTGCGCACCCCAAAAAACATGCCAAAACTATAGGAAGTTAAACAAGGCAGTGGATTTTTACCCGGACAAAAAGGATCCTAGGTCAGTACGCAAAACCGGGGAGAAAAATTAATTCCTGTAAAAATAGAGTCACTTTGAAAAACAAGAACACGGCTTTCAACGTCAATGTGGAACAAGCTGGCAGAGACCCGTGAAAATCTATAACCAAGAAATCTTCCAAAAATGCAAAACGAAAGGCAACCCAAAATCTATCAAATGCAAATTGGGGATAAAACAAGTATTTTTTATTTTTAAGATATAAAAACTATATAAAAATGATCAAATTTGGAAACACAAATATCAAAAGCTTAGCGAGTATAAAACCAGTTCCTATTTTGTGCAATAGTATTTACTGATTATTAAAGAGATATGCAATACCAGTACAAATGGAAGAAAATAATCCGGCATTCTGGAAAAGTAGTTAAGATTTTAAAATGTTTTGCTC
>JACXGI010002986.1:32909-67442 GCA_016801175.1 Esox masquinongy
ATTTATTTCAGTAATTCCATTCAAAAAGTGAAACTTGTATAATGTATACATTCATTCCACACAGACTGATATATTTCAAGTGTTTATTCCTTTTAATTTTGATGATTATAACTGACAACTAATGAAAACCCCAAATTCAGTATCTCAGAAAATTAGAATATTACTTAAGACCAATACAAAAAAAGGATTTTTAGAAATGAAAAGTATAAACATGAAAAGTATGAGCATGTACAGCACTCAATACTTAGTTGGGGCTCCTTTTGCCTGAATTACTGCAGCAATGCGGCGTGGCATGGAGTCGATCAGTCTGTGGCACCGCTCAGGTGTTATGAGAGCCCAGGTTTCTCTGATAGTGGCCTTCAGCTCTTCTGCATTGTTGGGTCTGGCGTATCGCATCTTCCTCTTCACAATACCCCATAGATTTTCCATAGGGTTAAGGTCAGGCGAGTTTGCTGGCCAATTAAGAACAGGGATACCATGGTCCTTAAACCAGGTACTGGTAGCTTTCCTTGTGTGATCGTCTCAAGGCATCTGTTGCACAGCTTCCATTCCTCGTCAATATAGTGCAAAGTAAGGCTCAAGTATGGGTCCATCGTCCTACTTCACCAGAGATCAGATGTGGCTACAAAGTGCTGAACAGACTTCAGTTCAACAGCTACCTTTTTACGACATGTTTTGTACATGTTGGGCAGCACAGTTTAGGAAAAATTTGGTCGTGATGGCACAGTATCTTCTGTCGCGAGTTTTAACAAGGTGTTTAAACCCACTGCACTCCACTGTAGCAATGGGAGACATTGCCTTCGTGATGTAGTAACAAATGGCGTCAATTATTTCTTTCCATTTTTTGAATCCTTTTCACAATGTGTAGCATTTGGAAATACTTGTGTTATCAACACCTGCTTTGTGGCACTTGTTGCTGGGCGCTTGTCAGTCTCTCTTTTTTGAGCCATGCTCTGTTCATATTCGGTAATGTGACTGTGCTCCAAATGTTGAAACAGATTGGTGGTATTACCTTTGGTCGCTTAAAGTGTTTTTCTGTGTTTACATTTGACGTCACTTTGTTAGGTGTTCTCTTTACTGAAGCCAAAATGTGTCCAAACGACGTACAAAAGTAAAAAATAAAGTTTTATGGTCACCACCATAAGCGCTATGTTTGGAGAGGGGTCAACAAGGCCTATAGTGAACAGAATACCATCCCCACTGTGGAGCATGGTGGTGGCTCACTGATGTTTTGAGGGTGTGTGAGCTCTAAAGGCACGGGGAATCTTGTGAAAATTGATGGCAAGATGAATGCAAAATGTTATCAGAAAATACTGGCAGACAATTTGCATTCTTCTGCACGAAAGCTGAGCATGGGAGACTCTTGGACTCTCCAGCACGATAATGACCCCAAGCACAAGGCTAAGTTGACCCTCCAGTGGTTACAGCAGAAAAAGGTGAAGGTTCTGGAGTGGCCATCACAGTCTCCTGACCTTAATATCATCGAGCCACTCTGGGGAGATCTCAAACATGCGGTTCATGCAAGACGACCAAAGACTTTGCATGACCTGGAGGCATTTTGCCAAGACTAATGGGCAGCTATACCACCTGCAAGAATTCGGGGCCTCATAGACAACTATTACAAAAGACTGCATGCTGTCATTGATGCTAAAGGGGGCAATACACACTATTAAGAACTAATGCTGCATTTCCACTGGTGCTTTACCCCGTCACCGGGGTCACACCGGTGATTTATGCTAATGTTGACTCCAGACCTTCCTGTTTGCACTACACATTTGGTACCAAGGACTTAAGGAGGGGCTCAGGTGGGGAGGGAGGAGTAAACTATCAACGCAATTTAGTTTTCCGGTTACGAAAAATAAAAGGCGATATTTTTCTGGTAGTAAAATAAAATAAACAATAACACCATGCACAGTTTGTTTACAATATGGCATTTGAACTTGAGTAATAAAACTAATTTCTTCCTCAAACTCCTGCGACCGGCTCCTTCTCCACCTACACTCGTAACACTTGTAACTGTAAGCCAGTGTATTCATTATTAAGTAAAAATACATTAAGTATTTTGTCAAAACTATCTACCTTTAACAGAAGGATTTGGGAGAATTCTAAGGTAATTTTATGTTGTAATATGGTCTGCAGGCAACGTCTCGGTCTCAGCGCTCCGTTTTTCTATTTAGTTAGTGGTATCGTACCACATTCGGTCGTTCCAACTCTTTCCGTTCTGACTCTTTACTTCCCTGTACTGTTGCTTAATTTTCTTTATTTTATCAGGGATCTGTTTGTTAGATCGGATGAAAACCATTACGAGAAGCCTAAAGACTAAGCAAATAATACACATCGCTATTCGAATAGCACAACATGCGGCATTTTCTATTGAGTCAATGGCATCGTACCACCTTCAGTCATTCCAACTCTTTCCGTTGGGAGTATTTGCTGCCCTGTACTATTGCTTTATTTTCTTTATTTTATCAGGGATCTGTTTGTTAGATCGGATGAAAACCATTACGAGAAGCCTAAAATCAGTGTTTCTAAATTCTGGTCCCCAAAGGGGTGGACGTTTTTGTTTTTACCCTAGCACTCACACACCTGACTCAAATGTTGCCCTACCACTTATACCCTTGATTGACGTAATCAAAACCAGGATTAAGAAACACTGGCCTAAAGCAAACGCTACACATCACCATTCGAATAGAACAACATGCCGCGTTTTCACACCACGTAATGCGTCAATCCGCAAACCCCGTCCTAAGTCCTAAAGTCCAGGGCTTGGCACCAAGTGAGAGCCGGGCTACTCAGACATGGCCTAGTGGCCAACTGGCCCTGGCCCGTGTCAGTGGAAACAGAAAAAATCTGGACTTTAGGGTAAAACACCAGTGTTTGGCACCAGTGGAATTGCGGCATAAGGGTATGCAGACTTTTGAACAGGGGTCAGTTCATTTTTTTTCTTTGTTGCCATGTTTTGTTTTATGATTGTGCCATTCTCTTATGACCTACAGTTGAATGTGAATTCCATAAGAAATAAAAGACGTGTTTTGCCTGCTCATTCATGTTTTCTTTACAAATGATACATATATTATCAATTCTCCAAGGGGATGCAAACTTTTGAGCACAACTGTATAAATTCACTGGTAGTGCGTAGTCTGGCTTCACCCTGAATCCATCTTCCATTCAGTGAACCATCAGTTCACATTTTTTTGTGGTCTTGCAGACAGGATATAGCACAATACTGGAGGGAGCAGGATGGCATGGCGATTTATTGTGTCTGTGTATATCTGTTACAGGCAGCTGATGGAGGCTCCACATTTAATGACACCCAGATGGTGAATCTAATACTTGAGCTTGTCATGGCGGGGACAGACACCACTTCAAACACCCTCCGCTCTGCCATGCTACACCTGATGACCAACCAACATGTGCAGGGTGGGCAAATGTTTACTTGTTACAAAACATCAGTTGAATGTTCTCCAAGCTAAAAAGGATGTTTTCACATGTTTGTCCCAGATCGCTGTCGCAAAGAAATCGAGGAGGTTCTTGAGGGACGCGCAGACGCCTCGTTTGAGGACAGACATGCCATGCCGTATGTTCAAGCCGTGATTAACGAAGCACAACGCATCGGTGACACTACTCCTCTTGCTGCTTTTCATACTACCTGCAAGGACACGCAACTATGTGGCTACAACCTGCCCAAGGTGAGCATTGCCATAACAACTGATGTGATGCCTTTTGATGAACTTGGTTCGATTGGGCTGGAGAAACTTTAGTTGTGATAAGTGCAGAACTGAGACAATCAGAGATCTCATCTATGCCATTTCTCCAAATGATTTTCACTTTAAGTGTATTTACTATTGCAACATTGCAACACAAAAAAACAAAAAAAAAACAAATAGAAATAGCACTTTAAAAACTGTCAGTGGTGTATGCCTGGCTTACTACACAGGGCAAGCTGTTGCACGAGAAGACTTTGGCTCGCTGTCTTGGAAAGCAGACCCCTGGGAAGAAGAGTGCCCTAACTGTTTTTTTTCAGATTCTGGAAGATCGAGGGTTATTGGATTAATTGGAATGACTGAATATCTGACAGACCTTTAGCATGTAATGTAGAGATGTAGCCCAATCATATTGAAGTACAAAGCAATGGTTTAGAACCCCTTTCCAAAGGCACTCTATGTAACCCATAAGGTATAATGCAAATTCCGTTTTTGGCCAGCTATGTAAACTTTGACATTGATTCATCCCGCAAAAGGTGTTCAATTTGTTATAGGCTATTCTTATTTGTCTTCTAATGCCTCTTAATATGAAAGTAATCTAAAAGTAAATCAAAGTAATCAGATTATGATACTGAGTTTGAGTAATTAAAAAGTTACGTTACTGATTACAAATGTGGACAGGTAACTTGTAACTGTAACGGATTACATTTAAAAAGTAACCTACCCAACCCTGGTCCCAAGTGACCGCCGACTTATGCCGCTGATAAAACCAAGCGCCCCCAGCCAAACATTCACATCATCACGTCACACCGGAAATAGCTGTAACAATCTTACACGTTGGAGAATGACCAACCATGCTGTAGCAACTCTTAAAGGAATGTCAGGACATCTACAACGAAGCTCCCTAGGTGGGGAATATCTCTGTATTTGCACCAAAACACCTGTTATTTGCAAGCATGAGGTGCCTTCATAGAGAGAACTCTAGCTGACTGGATAGTTTATTGGTATTCAAAGACAGGCCTCTCTCTGAGAGATTAGCCCAATCAGACCCATAAGTTCCTATCTTGGGGTTAACACTAGAACTGCCGAGCCTTTCAGAAAACAGTATCAGCCAGAGCTGAACGCTGTTTCTCGTCATTAGCATAGGAATCAGCCCTATTAGCATACACATTCTCCTCTGCAGCAATCACCTTCCAGCCGGAGCATCAGTTCATCTACTGGGTCGTCATCAAACTAGTTAGAATAGTCTAAAAAATAATGAATTACAGAATTTGGTTGTTTTAAATGGTTAATGAATTAGAAAAAATACGAGAATGCATTTGTATTGAAGGTCTTATCATATAAAAAAAACAACAAAAAAAGAATACTTAGAACGATTATTTCCACTTACACAGGCTATACTATTTTCATTTGTTTATTTGGCCCTACAAATGTACAAAATGAAAATTACACAACATTTAAATTATTCAAAATAAATCCATTAGAATTTAGTTTTCATTTTGATCTCATTTTGATGATGTACAAGGAAAAATAACAGACATTATTGACCAGCTTGTGACGATCAAAGGATATCCGCATGAATAGCAATACATATGCCTAAAGCACGGTTGCTTGATTAACACCAAAAATTTCAAAGAATGAGTAACACATAGGCTACAAGCTATTCATAGAAATAAAATTGATAGATCCAAGGATATGTAGCCTCTCCAAGTAAAAACATTACAGTGTATTATTCAATACATTTTATTTCTACATTTGATTAGCAGAGTAAAAGGATGATCAAAGGATGATTTACAGTAGTGTCTCGCAGTGGCATTTGCGGTCACTGTTGGTTTGTTTCTTTTTTTTTGCGAGGAGGGTCAGGCATTGGAGGTAGCGGCTCATTATCAGAATCAGATGAAGACCCGACATCTGAGACGTCGATTTCGGGATCTATTTCTATCTGACTCCATTTCTATCTGACACAAATTTTGCAGCACCTGCAATGCTGTCAGGGCATCAAATCGTCGGGTTCTGTTAGCCACTGTGAACTAAGCGCTGTAAATTGTGTCTGACTTGCTCACGGAGTTCAGATTATATACAATTTCTACCCTCATCATCATTCTTCATCATTACACTTCTGTCACATGCATACGTGTGTCTGGGTTGATCAGGGGGTTATCGCCCATTCATCCATTGATGTAATTGCTATTTCATTGCTATTCATTAGATTAGATTCAACTTTATTGTCATTGAACAAGTACAAGTACAGTATAACGAAATGCAGTTAGCGTCTAATGGGTGGGACGATGCAACACTTCGAGGTCTCCCAGCAATTGACGAAGTGCCATTGAGGCCGACTGTCGAGCTGGGGATCAGGTCCGCAGTCACTGACACGGCTGGCAGGGCTGCTGGGAAGTCCGCAGCTGATCGTGGCGGGACACCCCCCACAGGAAGGTGGGGGTTGGTCAGAGGGACAGTCCAGGTCTGCAACAACCTGAGCGGGGACAGCTAGAACACAGACATCAGTAAACCCAACACTACAGTGTCGAAACCTGTAATCTGCCTCCACTGCCCACACACTGTATGCCTTCTAATGAACTTTCTGTCTGCCTTTCTGCAATATCGGTATATTACCTCGTTCATATTCCTCAAACTGCTCCTTCAGGCCAAGCATCTGGCTTCGACCAAAACTGCCATTAACCGGAAAACCTAACAACTCCCAGAGACACAATTATTCACGTCCACACACCATATTTGTCTTGCGTAATTTTTGCCGGTCCATCGTAAGTACGAGGGATCGTCAAAGATTTGCTACCGCACTGACCCATTTCCCCTATTTACCTAGTAAATCTATTAAATCTTGATTAACGTGCCTAGCATGCGTTAATAGACCCGTCGGACCGTTTGCGAGATTTCAAGGCCTAGTCTTGTCTGCAGAATTCAACTTAGCGGTCTAACCGCTACCCACTAGTAGGAGTCAGTGAGCCAAATTGTGTCCTCACATCCAGAGTTCAATTTTGTCCTTCGGGAACCTGTACTGATCAGTTACTCAACCCACTCCAGACAAGCACTCGCCAACTCAATCCGTTCAAGGCTTAACTTCTCCGGGAGAGGCTTGAGCTCCAGAGACCCAGTCCCTGGCCGTGCACAGTTGACTCAGCCGGTAGTGGACGCAAAATGATCACCGCAAGGTAAACCGGACAAGCACCACAAATTGTGATGGCAATTCCATCGATTAGAACTCTCTAGGAAGTAGCTACAGAGACAGAATTCTCTTGGCACAATTAGCAGTTTATTTGCAAATAGAGAGACACACACAGATGCAAGGTCAGTGAGATCTCTGAGGTAACCCGGAGAATCATCAATACTTATACAACTAACGGGTGAGGGTAAGAATCTACATATTCATCCTGTGAAGACAACATATGTTCCTTGTCCTTTCCTGCCCCCCTGATGTGTATCTTACTCTATCCTGTCCTAAAACCCATTGATCTGTGTCTACCCCCATCCTGACACAAGGTTTACGTTTACCTCGACACCTCATTCTTCCTTTCCCACATTTACAACAGAATCAACATTCATACATTTTTTGAACACAGGGACTCAGTATTTTCCCATTCACTAATACATCAGTTGAACAAATTTCTATAACAAGGACATGTAGCTTTGTGAAAGGTAAACTCATGTTTGTGATGTCAACATTTCTATGATAAACTTCTGATGGTTAGCGTTAGAAATAAATAAACAAACTTTACCACATAATTACCTAGACTGTTAGCTAAGTTTAGCTAAGTACAAGCAAGGTATGGCCTATCACAGCCAAGCCACTTTTAGGGTGCTCTTGTGTAGGTCTCTTGTCCACTAAATGAAAAGATCAGACGAAAGTTTGCTTTGGCAAAGTCTTCAAATTTAGTGACTTCAGCCACAAACGAAGGGACTCCTTGTCTTTCGGCGGTGGGTGCAGGTCGAAAGGCGCTCTACAGCAACATTCACATTAACGAAGAGGTCGGTGATCATAGCACTTCTTTGTTAAATATTCGTTACGTTTCTTCCAGTTGTTGTGACAACCTTTTACAGAACAAATAATACTGGACTTTTGAAACGGGACACTCATTTTTCTTCTTCTTCTCTGGTATCCAGAGAAGCAAACTAACATTTATGTGCATGCCACCACCTACTGTACTGGAGTGTGTTCACTATCACATCGTGTAGCTCTACACATATCATAACCCTTCCCATCCGACCCTAAATCCTCCTACCTAACCCGGAACGACTAAGAAAACAAAAAAGAGCCCTACTAACTTCCATCAGGCCATCCCCAACCCCAAAATCCCTCCTAATCCCCCCATCCCCTCCCCTCCTCAAGAACCCTACACAAACTTCAACCTTTCCCTCAAGCCCTCATACATCCTACAATATAGCAACACATGCTCAACCGTTTCCTCTTCCAAACAGTCTGGACATAAACCAGTACCATGCTTGCCCACCAACCTCAACGATGAATTCAGCATTCAGTGGCCAATACTCAGCCTGGCAAACACCACCTCTTCCCTCCTATCCTGACCTTTAAATCTCAGTCCACCTACCTTTCTCTGCAGGGCATATAAATGCCGCCCCTTGGGCTCCATATCCCACCTTCTCGGCCAGAGATCCATCACAATCCCTCTGATCTTGCATTTGGCTTCACCTTTCCCCAATGTCACATTGATCTCACCAATGTTCTTCTCCAACGCCCTCTTTGCAACCCCATCTGCAATCTAATTCCCCTCCACACCAGAGTGAGCCGGTACCCAACAGAATCGTACCACCACTCCCATTCTCTCAAGTCCCCACAATAACACCAGCAACTCAGCAAGTCACTCCTATTAGACTTGCCTGAGACTAAACTACACAACACAAACAGGGAATCGGTACATATCACAATCCTGTCGGATCGCACGTCCTCCACCCACCAAAGTGCAATAACCATCGCCACCAGTTCCACCATGTACACAGCCAAATCATCTGCTAGCCGATGGCACAACTGAATACCAACACACCCATCCAGCCAGTCTTTCCTTTGCTCCACCAAGTCCATATCCACAACAGGGTCTGGAAGCAACCATGGTGGAACCCCACCCGTCACCACAGCAGGGCCAACTTCCAGTTCCCCCAAACCACTCTCCTCCACCTGTTTCCAAACTGTCCACCCAAAACCACTACCTCGTCGAGTCCCATACTCCCAACAATCATCCAATACATTAACAGCAGGGTGGCCAAGCCCACATCCTTTCAACCTAACCCAATACGCCAGAGACAGTTTCCTGCGCCGAATGTCCAGAGGCATCTCCCTCGCCTCCACTAACATAGCCCCTACCGGCACAAATTTTTCAGACTATTTTGACTGTTAGATAGCTAGCTACTGCTTGGCTAATGGGTCAGTTGAAAACACTATCACCGGAAGTCGAAACACAATTATGTTTCCATAGCGCCGCCCACTGTTGCGTTCCAAAATAAGGTGAATAGCCTACTATTGTCATACATAGACCTACCTTATGCACAAATGACAATTATTAAAAAATAACCATATAAATGTGTAGTTATTTACTTTCATAGTCAAGCATCTAAGGATATTATTCGGAACATTGTTGACATTGTAATATTGTTGCATCGTCGGTTTTGGCTAATGGATATTTCCATTTTTGTCTATGAAAACACCACGAGTGGTGCTCATTTTCAGATTTTGGAACCTTTGCGCCTAACTTCCACCGCGCATACAGCTGCACTTAAGATGTTACTGCACCTTTATTGACATTGTAAGCTGTCCATTTGTGATATGTTCCATGAGTAGATACTGTGTCTAGCTCCACTTAAAAGTCAGAAATCTGTGTGAAAACAAATGAGTAGTGATCATGGGTTGACGTAAATGGTCTTCCTTCTGGAACTTTGCAAAATGGTTTTGTGTACATCTTTCCAGGGTGTCCGCGGGTCCTTAAAAAGTCTTAAGAATAGTATTGGTTGCAGCCAAACTGACACAAAAAATGGATAACCAATAGAGAAGCATTATCCACGCCTCCCACGAAAACCCGCCCACAGCTGTGGGGTTAAAGCGCAAATGAAGAACTAGTGTTTCAATCAAAAAAAAAGTTTCAAAAGCAAAAAAGAAGCACTGCAAGCAAAGGGGGCAGTCCAGCCAAAACAGAGTGTGGTTGATAGCTAGTTTTGCTTTTAAATACATATTTTGTTCTTGAAATATTTTTTATTACTAAATATTTTATTGCAAAAAAATGTTTTTACTTTGAAGCCTCATTTTGCTTTTAAAACAATTATATTTGATTGAAAAGAAAAAGGTTTTGCTCTCAACAAAAAGACACAAATGTACCTCCATAACAGTCCCATGAAGTACAACCAGTAATGTTATTGTTAGCAGTAGGCTTACTTCTCTAACAATGGTGGATACAGGACTACACGGGCCGCGGTAAGCGACAACTGAACCGCAAGAAAATTCTGCCTACTGTGTGTACACAGAGTACACCCCCGCACTATTAACACCTTCAATACAATACAAATACAATGTGGGAATGAAAGTGTACTCGTATATCCCAAACAAGCCCCACTGCCCTATGCACTTTGAGTGCCCTCCGTAGTAATTTTGGAGTAGTGTTCCGCTTGCAATGCAGCTTTGTGATAGCGGTACGAAACGTTTCCATTCATGAATTCGGACGATGCTAATAACGCTAATTACAGACTAGGACAGAGCTGAATAATAGATTGTTTGAAAAAATGACTCTATGGGCCTTCTGGAATATCTTTTGGCGAGTGAACACATTGATGGCAAATACAAAGCTTATGGAAATGTATTTGGTGTGGTTTTCAAACAAAAGTGAATTGATTGAACGCACCTCTACCACTGAACTAATTTGGGGAGGAGAAACTATCACAGTAGCCAGCAGCCGGATAGATGTGCAGTTGGGAACCGGGCTAGACAGTAGATCGGGACGTTACATACAGCTCCGGAAAAAATTAAGAGGCCACTGCACCTTTTTCTTTCCTTTCCAAAACAGTTGAAAAGGAAAGTTTTGAGTGAGGAACTGTACTCTGAATGTCCATGCATTAGCAAAAGCAGGACCGTACAGAAGAATTACATGAACTTGAGACTTTAATATTCCATAAAATGTGTCTAAATGTTTATGGTAGCCATACACTCTCCATTTTGTAGAATTGACAGACACCATTTAATGGTAATAGATCCATATATGATTATCTGAGGTCCAAGAACTAGCCTTTGTGAACATGGTGGTCGAATACAATCCTACACATTTAGAGCAATCCAGTCAAGAAGAATAATTCAAGGCAATGACATTTTTCAAGGAATAGAGACAATCAGAAATTATAGCCTGAGATGTATAGGTGAAAATCTCTGGCCCAAGTCAGAGACAGGATTGCTGGGGCTGATGCAAAATAAATGTTTATTTATATGACAATAAACCTATACCAGTTTAAAAACAGTTTCCACTCATCTTCCTGGGCTACATTTCAAGTCTTCTGGAAAGTAGTTATAGTGAAGTGCAAAACAGTCCAAGTGAAGTGGGGGATAAATGTGTTTTGGATGAAGCCAGGCGTTTTTGAACCAGTGAGGCGTGCTAGATGGGCCAACTCATATTTGGCCTTAAAAGGCATTATTGTTTGTTTGCCTTCAGGTTTTACACACACGCATCCTCTGCTGGGTCGTACCAAGTAACCAACTGAGAGGAAACTCGTGTTGGTTCAAATCAGATCTGCAGTGCAATTTTTGTGTTCAATTTTCTCTGTCCATTTTCTTCTAATACTCCCTCTCTCTCTCATCTGGTCCAGGGCACAATGGTGATTCCTAATCTGTCCTCTGTACTTCATGAGGAGGACCAATGGAAGTTCCCACACGAGTTCAACCCTGAGAACTTCCTCAATGAGAGAGGAGAGTTTGTGAAACCGGAGGCCTTTCTGCCATTCTCAGCAGGTAAGCTACAGAGAGAGAGAAGTACGTTAATGTTGGCATAAAATCCCTGCAATAATATGTTTGTGTTCTTATGTTTGTGTTCCCCAGGAGTTTGCATGTGTCTGGGGGAGGGGTTGGCACGTATGGAGCTCTTTTTGTTTGTGGTGACCTTGCTTTGGCGTTTCCAATTTGTCTGGCCTGAAGATGGTGGTGTCCCAGATTTCAGTCCTATCTTTGGCGGGACACAATCTCAAAAGCCCTACCGTCTGGGAGTGCATCTGCAGAATGGCAAGCGAGACTGAATTACCTGAAATCTCTACAAGGGAGCAGTACTTCTGTCACTCAGACAGCTTATCTGTTAGTTAACATTTCTGTTCATCTAAAGGTATAGGTTCAGACCATTCAATATACAATATATTTTATTACAACGAAAAAGAGCAGGGTATTGCTCAGATGGTGGTATTATTATGATTTACAATATTGTATATTTAAATGGAAGTGGTTATCAACATTATTACTACAGTATGCTGTCTCAACCCTCTACATACACTCTAACAGACAAGTTTTCAAACTGGATCGACATTTCTAGTGTACTTTTGTACTTCACAATACTGGAAAACAGGATAAATGATGAGAAAGAAAACATGGCTTTTCCTTCAAGAGTCCCCGAGAACGTGCAGCTGTTTGGATCGTAAACAGTCCCAACACAACGCGACCACGTCGCTCTGCCCCTTACTGGCCAACGGTGGTAAATGTCCTTCAATATATGTCATTTATCCACATTTCAAACAAACAATATTTAATCCCAAATGTGACTATACATTTTGTGTGCGTTACACCTATTTGAAGATGCAAGTAGCCACGGCTATACACCATATGAATGATGTATCATTATCCAGCCTAACCTAAGTAATAATGGTTACTGCACTGTAATCATATTAACAAATTGGATTATTTTATGAATAATTTATATTACTTAGCCTATTGTTTATGCAAACTCCTAGCTACATGAATGCATATCCTGCATCAATATTAACAAATTACTGTACAAAATGTGTGTTCCTGCAAAAAAAAACATGAGTTTATTTCCTGTGCCAACATGAACAAATGACAGTACACGCTGTTAATTACTGCATTTGTAGATCATTCATTAAAGGTTATCATTATTAACCATTTGTTTATGTCTTTGTTCATCATCTGTTCATGTTAACTGCTGTATTCGTTAATGGTAGTTCAAGTACCCTTATTGGAAAGTCTTACCCATTCAGAGCAGTGATCATGCTTCTCTCCAATGTGCACTCTTTAATGAACTGTTAGAACCTGGGATACTGTTATTGCACAAAATGAGAATGTGTTTGTCATGAACTGACCAAGTAAATTAGGGGTAAAGGAAATGCAATGAAATGATACCCACATTCAAACATTTAAAAGTTTCTCTCCTGTGTGGACTTTTTGATACCTTGCACATAGGGTATAAACATTACTACTGCCCTTGCCAGAAGAAGGTCTTTATTAGAGCAAAGGACCAATCACGAGAGACCTAATACAGGAGTAATAAACTCTTCCTACAGTCAAAACAGTGAAAAGATTTGATTTAAGATAAAATGTATCATGTGATTTGGCTGCTGCTATAATACATGCTTTGTCAAATTGTTTTGTTTAACAATGCATCTTGCAATTTTTTATGGTTTTATAAATTTGCACAGTAAAATATATTCTTCATTCTTTATTTTTTTGTGTCAGGCTGAACATATTACACTCAGTAAACCTCTCATGCATAAATCCTGATAGCAATTTCAAGACATCCTGATAAAACAATTATCATTCGAATAGTAATGCATACCAGAACAGAATGGCTGGATGCTGGTGATGAATAGATGGCCTCTCAAGTCAATGGGACACATTAAACCTATGCTAAGGTGAGTTAATGTGTGTCCCATTGACTTGAGGAGTGGACACATTACATTTACATTTGGTTGATCACCAGGATCCAGACAGTCAGGCCATTTCACACAGTTAAACGAATTAGAAAAAGGACCAATTTAAACTGTCCCTTCATACAGACTATGTAGGTGTGGGTATTATCTTAGGATACAGATGGACATTTATTTTTACTCAAGGACCATGACAGGAAGGGCATTGTTTAACATGACTTGGGCTAAAAAGTCTCTTGTAAAACGCAAGACTTGGGCTATGTAGATTAATTCTATGGCTCACAGAATCACGCTAAACTGCAATTATTTATACAATGTATCCTTTGCTTGCCTTTGAAATATAGACAAACTAAAATAACAGAAGGCATCTAACAACATTACCTTTTAAATCATAATCTCAAAACAATGCATTTCTCCTGTGAGCACTATCTGGTGGCCAGTGCACAAGGGAGAAATATTGTAATAAACGCTGCCACCATCTTTGGTAACCTGGATGGTCCTGTAGTCGGGGGCTTGGACCAAGATCGTAGGAACAGGGGGAACAGGGGGACATGCCCCCTCCCCAATGTTAGAAGCAGATAAATTCATCCCCCCCAAAATAATAAGAACATTTTGCAAACATTTTAAATGTGTTCCCCCCAATAGGAAACCCACTCCTCCGCCCTTGGCTTGGACACACAATGTATTCAAACCTAATCGTATTTATTGATACAAATTCGTAAGGACATGCCTCACTGTACAGCAGCCCACAGGAGCTAGGACAGGCTTAGAGAATCAAGTCAGACCGGAACACTCTCTCAAACCTGGGTTTAAGGAGCACACATGAGTTGTCACACAGCACACAAACTAAGAGTAGCACAACAGACAGTAAATGGCAATGCCACATCTAATAGAAATAGTCAGACCCAGGTGTAACAGGATGAAATGATAAAAAAAAACATCAACCCATGTTATGCTTTTCGGTAGTTGCTACGCTAATTTATATAACTGTTTTGACTTGGGCCTTGACTAGTGAGTCAATGCTAATGTTATGACACCTACGTAATAGTCAGTTCAATTATTCTTAGAAAGATTGTTAAAGAGAGAAAGGAAAGTATACTTCACATCAACCCTTGATGAAAACTAGCTTTGCATGTAAAGTTTGCAGACAGTCATACTCCAAATTAGTCTACAATAAAACGTTACAGATATGACACTGCCTGTCTAAATCATCATTCTATCTTTAGTACATCATATAATTTTATAGTAGCATTCCATAGACAAAGAATAGTTTAATATAGTTTCATTAGCCTTCCTTTAATTTGTTAAAAATGTGGGTACATTTGTGAGTACCAAAACAGTCCGGTGAGCCATTGCTAAAAGCTTTGAAATTTGGTAGATTGAAAATGTATTTTAATACTGTGTCCTACGTTGTCATGACAATACATTTAAATTGGGACAATACAATAGCAAAACAACGCTTGTAAATCACAATACACACATTCAAGATAAAAATGAAAGCAGTTCAATTAGATATAAAACAATTTATGCTCAGGTTAACAAAAATAGAGGCCAATAGAGGAGTGTTCCTCTTCTGTCTGTTGATTTGTGGCATGGGGGGCTTAATGTCCAGAGGCATAATATACCTCGCAATGTTTGCAATGGGATGAAGAAAAAATATTAAATGTTATAACAACTTTGCTGCAATTCTAGTCATTTTGCAGTCGGTTGGAAATAAACTAATTTCCAGTATTTACACACACTTTCCATTGACATAATATTAATAATGATATCTGAGTGAGAATGGGATGTGCCAGTTTTCAATGCAAATTTCTAGCACAATCAACCTGTTAGAACACATTCCTGATAATGAGTATACAGTTAGTTCTGGAAATATTTAGACATTGACACAGTTTTCATAATTTTGTCTCTGTACGCCACCACAATGGATTTGAAATGAAGCAACTGAGATGCAACTGAAGTTCAGACTTTCAGCTTTAATTCAAGGGGCTGAACAAAAATATCATATGAAACGTTTAGGAATTGCAACCATTTTGCAATTGCAACCATTTCAGGGGCTCAAATGTAATTGGACAAATTAACACAGTCATAAATAAAATGTTCATTTTTAATACTTAGTCGAGAATCCTTTGCAGGCAATACTTCAGTGCTTAAAGCCTGGAACGCATGGACATCACCAAATGCTGGGTTTCCTCCTTTGTGATGCTTTGCCAGGCCTTTACTGCAGCTGTCTTCAGTTGTTGTTTGTTCGTGGGTCTGTCTGCCTTAAATGTTGTCTTCAGCAAGTGAAATGCATGCTCGATAGGGTTGAGATCAGGGGCCTCATGTATCAATCGTGCGTACGCACATATATGTGCGTAAACCATGAGTACGCCAGTTTTGACGCAAAAGTTGGCATTTATCAATGTTGGACTTGACGGGAAAGTGTGCGTATCTCTACGCAAATTTCAACCAATGCGTATGCACAGCCTAGCGGTTGAATTGAAGAAATACCATGCTATTTCGGAAAAGCTGGTAGAGGAATGTCAACTGAAACACATGGGGAAAATATTATCAAAAGAAATAAGAATAGCTTACAGGAATTGGCAAACTCTTTCCTGCAACATCGTAGGCTTACAGGCTACGGATGTAGCAAGCGTCAAAACCCTACAGCCTGTAGCTGACCCAAAACTGTTAGGACTAATAGGTTATAAAACGTAGCCCTTTCAGTGGGCAAATCAGTCTGAAAACAAGACGAACAATCGCCCCGTGCATGTGCGTAAAGCAACACATTTGACATTGCATATTTTACCATACACTACGATCTGCCGATTTATTTAAAAATGCTCACTTTTACGACCTAGATGTTCTTTGTGTTTTTGAATGAGCTACAGCGTTATCACACATGTTGGCTTACAATTTTTAATTTGACAAAATTGACAATACATTTCAGAAATGACTCATTTAAAATTCTCACTGAATGAAAATGAATATAACATAAAAAAGGCACACTTATTCACCACAAATCGAATAAAACAGCCAATAGGCCTATTCAAAATAAAAGTTACTATTGCTATGCAATGGGAGAAATATCTGTCACACTTTTCCCACCTCCTGTAGTTTGCCACTGGTTAGGAGTGCAGCAAATCGCTTTCTCGCGTCCTCCTTGACTGATCTCGGACCACTTATTTTATTTACAACAGCCACGTTCCAATGCGGGAATATTAATAACTGCTTGTCCAGCTACATGATACGTTTCGAAAAAGGACTTGTTTTTAGATTCTAAATCGGATAATATTATTTGAAGTTCACATTATGGGAAATGTATTTTCTTGTAAGTTTTTTTCTGACCGGTTTCCAATTGCTTCGTGTATCGACTGAAATTACATAGTCAAAGGGGCTAGTTTGGATACCTTATATGGGTAAATGTAGGCGTTCTTTGGGCGGAGACCGTTCACGTACGCAGAAGTAAGGTATGGGTCTAATTAATCAACGGAAGCATGCGTATGTGTTGCGCCAGTTTGATAAATCCCAATATTTTTGTGCGCACGCAAATCGTAGGATTTCCACATACGCCAGAATTTAGTTAGAAACGTATACGCAAAATTAATACATGAGGCCCCTGGGCGGTTTGTGCAAGGATAATACAAAAATCCTACAATCATTTGAAAATTATTTTTGGCAGTATGAATACATTTTTTGGGATATTGAGAAACATCAGCGAAAGTAGTGGCTTTGATTCATATTTTAGAATTGTATGTTTGATTTACAGCTGCCTTACAAATATTTGGTTTTTGATGACTACTGAGAAACGAATTGTGTATTTCATGCCTTATAGAAAAAATCCAAATTACCGTGCATGTAACAACATAATACAATGAAATCCCATCTTCTAGCGCTACTATATTGCATATTAAAATAAATTACCGTTTCAACTTCTGTAGTTCAAACGTGGTTATAGTGTACTCCAGCGTATGCAGCAATTTACATGTTACACTGCTGTTACACGTAGTTTTCTACCTTCAGCTCAGCGTATTTGTAAAACCATTAAATGTCCATACCAACGGATGTAGGCTAAAGGTTCCCGGGGAGTTCAGGGAAGAGCTAGTGATAGCGGGATCTAACTGCTCAATTCGATTCTCATTTATTTCCACTAGGCCACCAAAGATGCATCGGAAATGATTAAACCAAACGGGCCTTGAAAAATTCATTAAAAGACAGCTGGATTACGTTTGGTTACATAAGTAAAAAAAAAAAAAGACATTAGGTCTCATTGACTAACGATTTGTCCGATCCGAATTTGTCCACAACCAAATTATTGTTTTTGAAATACGTTTTA
Source organism: Esox masquinongy (assembly GCA_016801175.1). Taxonomy (NCBI): domain Eukaryota; kingdom Metazoa; phylum Chordata; class Actinopteri; order Esociformes; family Esocidae; genus Esox; species Esox masquinongy. The sequence goes on from JACXGI010002986.1 coordinate 50,802, forward strand.
TAATCCACTTCCGAAAGAATTTATTTTGGTCTGATATAAAAAACACATAATTTGACCAAAGAAATGTAAATGTTATTGAGATGTCTTATTATTTGCGAACATTCGGTGAAAGCTGAACATATTTTCCAAAACGGACCGGTTAGAGAAATTGGTATATTGGAGATTTGCTGCCCCTACGACATGAACGCCACGACCCTCAAAGTTCTAACTATTATTACGTTTCGTTTTAGAATTTTAGAATATTAACCACAACTGAACATGTTTCATTATTTATCCAAACTCTTCAAAAAGACGTACCTAAAATGGAAAACGTGAGTAGCTTATTCTTTTACAATTTTCTTGTTTTATAACGGCAAACATATTAGTCAAGACGTTGGACGTGCAAGCTGTAATGCCAGTTAGGCAAAATAGTCTGAGGAGATGTGATAATTCATCCATCGGGGTTCTAACCGGACATTTCATTGTCTAACAACTTTCTATAGAGCCTTCTAAAAGAAATTGTGGATGTATTTAAAATGTAATGTAAATGCAGTGAACTTAAGGTTAATTCTAGTAGGCTACACTTCCTTGCCCCCCTTCAGGTATACAATTTGGGGTACAATCGATTGTTATTGTATCTGCAGGGTGCCAAGATCCATACTGTCCATAGTTACAGTGACCTACAGGTCCAAGTTAAAGTGGCTTGCAAGGCTGGAACTGCTGACCTGTGCCAGGCCAGCGTCTTCTGGAAGTCCATCCTGTGTGCTGACCCCAGAAACCCTTCTGCAATCAGGATGATCCTGAGAAGGGTGGGTTGTCCAGGCTCATGTCAAAAGACTGTGTTGGCTTCTGAGCTGAGCCAGCAGGCTTTGCCGTCCCAGAATGCTGTGCAGCAGAAGGAGCCCAGCACCAAACCCCTTCAGGTGTCCTTCCATTCCTTTACTTAACATAAATTAATGTACAACTCCTTGCCCTCCTGTCAGGTATTCAATTTAGAGTGTAGGACTATCAACTTTTATTGTGTCTGCAGGGTCCCAAGTTCACCCCAGGATACCAGTCAGGGGAGATCCCTACTCTCCATAGTTACAGTGGCCTACAGGTCCAAGTTAAGGCGTCTCATAGTGCTGGAACTGCTGACCAGTGCAAGGCCAAGGTCCTCTGGAAGTCCGTCCTTGTGTGCTGACCCCCAGAAACCCTTCTGTAATCAGGATGATCCTTAGAAGTGTTGGTTGTTCAGGCTCATGTCAAAAGACTGATTTGGCGTCTGAGCTGATCCAGCAGGTTCTGCCGTCCCAGAATGGCGTGCAGCAGAAGGAGGCCAGCACCAAACCATGTCAGGTGTCCTCCTTCTTTTCCTGGAAGCGGATGAGGGATAGCCTTGATCAGGAACTGAAACAGTCCAACCACAAGAGGCCAAAACTGGTGGTCAAGGGCCCCAGCAGCAATCTCCCTCAGACGGAGCAGCAACCGAGTAACAAGCCCACTGGTACATCAATTCAGGCATCTGGCAGCATGCCCGAATTGATGTACCAGTGGTACATCAGTACACGCACATATCAGGGTTTGGGTCAACTCTATTTCAGTTCAGTCAATTCAGGAAGAAACTAAAATTCACATTCTAAATTCCACTTCTTTCTCATAAGAGGCCATGAGGAAAATTGGAATTGGAAAGTCAGTTTTATTTTACTTGTTGAATTAACTAAAGTGAAAAGGAATTTACCCAACAAATACGCACGCGCACACACACACACACACACGAACACTTAAGTGACTTAAGTGGAAAGGAATTTAACCCAACAAATAATCAACTGATATAGCTTCAGGGACAGCTGCTCAATATCCTTTTTCTTCAATTTTCAATTTAGAATTTTTTATCATTTTTAATGCAATTCTCCATAAAAAATTCTCAGTTGCTCATGCACAATAAATGTTTTATTACACATGATACAGCTTCAGAGATAGTTGCTCTACTGTCAACATCCTTTATTTTTTTACAATATTTCTTATTTGTATTATTGTTAGTGATTATTAATACATTTTCCAACATAAACTGTCAACAACTATGTCCCTGTATATTTTTCATCCCTTAACCCAAAAGGTTTGGTTTCAGTGTCATCTGCCCTACCATCAACATTATTATTTTTTTCATTTTACTATGTTTTTATTATTTTTTATTGTGTTTGATCATTAAAAAATGCTACTTCCATTAAAACTTACAAAGTTATTGTACTGCTTCAAGGATATGTGCCCTCCCATTATTCAAACATTTTTGTATGACAGAGGCCCTTTCCAGTCCTGTTTTTTCGCCATGTTGAAGGCTCTCTCAGTCATCCGCATATACTTTGTATGGTACCATCTCTGGCACGCACAGCATTCGATCTGCAGAATGAGTAATAGAAAAACTGTAAGAAGACATTATTTTGGAGAGGTTAAAACTTAAAGAATATCTTTTCTTAAAATGCTTAGGCAACACATTTTCAAAGCCAAATTCTAATGGACATGAAACACTAACCCATTTGGTCACGGTGTTGGCATCTCCATGGAGATGATGGCAAGCACATACAAAGCAATCTCTGCTGATGTGGAAGACTGATGGTATTCACATGAACATCAATTATTATATCAGGTTTATTCACTGTATTGAATGAATTAACAACAAAATAATAACATAATTACGAAGTGTTAGTTTTTAAAACCCTACCTGATGCCTGAAGAATTGTCAAAGTAAAGTGTTGTCTACGGCGGGACAAGTCTTCATTTGTAGCATTCACGATCAGACAACAGGGTAAGTTTGGAAAGCTACTAACCACCTGAGTGGCCATCTGAATATTCAGAAACATGTTATTTTCATTGTAATACTTCTATGTCAATAATAACTTAAAAGCCATTTACACTAATACTGAACTGCACTGCAATTTTATAATGTAATGAAATCACCTCCAGTTCCAATACCCCGCAGCTGAAGAAATCCTTGTGTATTGTGTGTTCTACACTTGCGCCCTTCCATTTAATTCCCACCCAGTCATCAAGTCCATGGCGGTTCAGCCGTACTTTGAAGTAGTCACTGTGTTGAAAAAACATAACTCTCCCTGAAGCTATATCAGTTGATTATTTCCATATATGTTTTATTGGGTCTGAGCTATTGAGCATTTTTTAATGAAAAATGCTTTATAAACTAGTAATAATGTAAAAAATTGAAAAATAGCTAAACTAAAGGATGTTGATGGTAGAGCAGCTCTCCCTGAATCTATATCAGTTGATTATTTCCATTTAAGTTTTATTGGGTCCGAGCTATTGAGCATTTTTGATTGAAAAATGCTTTATAAACTAGTAATAATGTCCAAATTTGAAAAATAGCCAAAATAAAGGATGCTGATGGTAGAGCAGCTGTCCCTGAAGCTATATCAGTTGACTATTTCTATATAGGTTTTATTGGGTCCGAGCTATTGAACATAAATGATGAAAAATTGCTTTATATACTAGGAATAATGTCAAAAATTGAAAAATAGCTAAACGAAAGGATGGTGATGGTAGAGCAGCTCTCCCTGAAGCTATATCAGTTGATTATTTCCATGTACGTTTTATTGGGTCCGAGCTATTGAACATAAATGATGAAAAATTGCTTTATATACTATACATAATTTCCTACATTGGAAAATTGGAAAACTAAAGGTTGTTCATGGTAGAGTAGCTCTCTCTGAAACTACATTATTTGATTATTTCCATATAAGTTTTATTTGGTCCGAGCTATTGAGCATTTTAGATTGAAAAATGCTTTATAAAACAGTAATAATGTCCAAAATTGAAAAATTGCAAAACTAAAGACTGTTGATGGTAGAGCAGGTCTCCCTAAAGCTATATCAGTTGATTATTTACAAATAAGTTTTATTAGGTCCGAGCTATTGAACAGAATTCACGAGAAATTGCTTTAGAAACTAGTAATGATGTCCAAAATTGACAAATAGCCAAAATAAAGGATGTTGATGGAAGAGCAGCTCTCCCTGAAGCTATATTAGTTGATTATTTCCATATAGGTTTTATTTGGTCCGAGCTATTGAACAGAATTTGTGAAAAACCGCTTTATAAACTAATAATAATGTCCAAAATTGAAATTTAGACAATCTAAAGGATGTTTACAGTAGAGCAGGTCTCCCTGAAGCTATAACAGTTGATTATTTCCATATAGGTTTTATTGGGTCCGAGCTATTAAACAGAATTCATGAAAAATTGCTCTGTACACTAATAATAATTTACAAAATTTAAAAATAGCCAAACTAAAGGATGTTGATGGTAGAGCAGGTCTCCCTGAAGCTATTTCAGTTGATTATTTCCACATAGGTTTTATTGGGTCCGCGCTATTGAACAGAATTCAGACAAAATTGCTTTATAAACTAGTAATAATGTCCAAAATTGAAAAATAGCTAAACTTAAGGATGTTGATGGTAGAGCAGGTCTCCCTGAAGCGATGTCAGTTGATTATATCCATGTAAGTTTTATTGGGTCCAAGCTACTGAACAGAATTTGTGAAAAGTTGCTTTATAATCTAGCAATAATGGCCAAAATTTAAAAATAGACAATCTAGAGGATGTTGATGGTAGAGCAGCTCTCCCTGAAGCTATTTCAGTAGATTATTTCCATATAGGTTTTATTGGGTCCGAGCTATTGAACAGAATTCATGAAAAATTGCTTTATAAACTAGTAATAATGTCCAAAATTGACAAATAGCTAAACTAAAGGATGGTGATGGTAGAGCAGCTCTCCCTGAAGCTATATTAGTTGATTATTTCCATATAGGTTTTATTGGGTCTGAGCTATTGAACAGAATTCATGAAAAATTGCTTTGTACACTAATAATAATGTCCAAAATTGAAAAATAGCCAAACTAAAGGATGTTGATGGAAGAGCAGCTCTCCCTGAAGCTATATCAGTTGATTATTTCCTTATAGGTTTTATTGGGTCCGAGCTATTGAACAGAATTCATGGAAAATTGCTTTAGAAACTTGTAATAATGTCCAAAATGAACAAAAATGACAATCTAAAGGATGTTGATGGTAGAGCAGCTCTCCCTGAAGCTATTTCAGTTGATTATTTCCATATAGGTTTTTATTGGGTCCGCGCTATTGAACAGAATTCAGACAAAATTGCTTTATAAACGAGTAATAATGTCCAAAATTGAAAAATAGACAATCTAAAGGATGTTGATGGTAGAGCAGCTCTCCCTGAAGCTATATCAGTTGATTATTTCCATATAGGTTTTATTGGGTCCGAGCTATTGAACAGAATTTATGAAAAATTACTTTATAAACTAGTAATAATGTCCAAAATTGAAAAATAGACAATCTAAAGGATGTTGATGGTAGAGCAGCTCTCCCTGAAGCTATATCAGTTGATTATTTCCATATAGGTTTTATTGGGTCCGAGCTATTGAACAGAATTTATGAAAAATTGCTTTATAAACTAGTAATAATGTCCAAAATTGAAAAATTGCTAAACTAAAGGATGTTGATGGTAGAGCAGGTCTCCCTGAAGCAATATCAGTTGGACATTTCCATGTAATATTTATTGGGTCCGAGCTATTGAGCATTTTTGATGGAAAATTGCTTTAAAAACTATTAATAATTACCTACATTGGAAAATTGGAAAACTAAAGAATGTTGATGGTAGAGCAGTTGTCCCAGAAGCTATATTGGTTGGTAATTTTGATGCGAGCTATTGACATTTACATAAACAACTGACGTTTTTCATCAACATGACCAGATAATGGTGCACTTTTAAGACGGTGCCTAAACCCTCGCATCGTAGTAAAGCAGTTTTTCACGTTCTTTTTCGACTGAAAGATTAATATGAAACCGATATGGAAAAACAAGGAGTGTTGCTTGTTCGCTATCGCCAGCAGATTCAGAATATGTAATTGCTGTCTTTCTGGCAGGTTTCGTTGATGAGGTATTGACGATCAAAGTCCAAATCGTGAATATAAAGCTAACTTCACCGCAGTACTTCTAACACTAAATACAAGAAAACACAAAATCGTCACCAGTCTTCATGTTCACTACACTGAATTATAGGTCACACTTTATGTTAGTTAGCGGTTAGCTGACGTTTGCTAGCTAGCTACAGTAAAACCAACTAGTGTTTGCAGTTGTTTGAATTCGAGTCAATGAGAGAAGCTTACAGTGCAATGTTGTTTTCTTTAGCTGGCAAGGTGATCGTGTTCGTGTCTACTCAATGCACGTAGCTATTGTGAGGTTAATCCAGTAAGTTTACGTTGGTAGCAGGGGCAGAGCTTGGCGTTCTCTCCCATGGGTGCGAACCAAGCCGCAGTGCCCCCGACCCGACCGCTCCGCCTCTAAAATCTTACTACTGCTACCAAATTTCCCAACTAAAAGAAAGACGAAGATAATATTAATATTTATTACTTCCCAAAAATTAAGCAAGTTTCATGTACCATAATGAATAAAAACGTGTTATTAGGCTACAACAAAAAACGTAACTGCAGTTTCAGAACTTTGCTGCTACCTGCTGTTGGACCTGGATCAAAACTGTATTCCCTCATTCGCTTGAAGCTGCGATGCTGCTCCAGTCATTGTAACGTCAGATCTATCCATCTTCTCATGCTTCTGCTTCTCAACAACTTTACTAAATACTTTTCTCAAGGGCACATATCATTATATTAATATTGTTTTTAATAATGTATTGCTTTTATTTCCACGTTCCATTTTTATGTTATGTTACATAAGCTAGCTATCTTCCACAGTTGAAATCTTTAGCAAATGAGCCGACAAGATCTGACGTTACACCTAGGGTTGCCATATATCACTGACATTATACTAGTTAACCACATGCGGACTCCACATAAAAACTGCACAAACGCTACTTCTTCTATACAACCCTATTCGCATCTGGCAACACTGGTTACAGCCTCACTGTCACATATTGGTAATCATACAAATACATTATGGAATAACAAAACAAATATATATATGCTTGTCACTTCAATGTCAACTAAATAGTATCTAGCAAAAATTTCATAATATCATTTTATTTTGCTTGCGAATTTTTTTTCAACCTAAAGATAAACTTCTTCTGGGGCCCTCTGATTGGCTGCCATGTGTGCAGCGCCCACATCGCACCCATTTAAGTTCCGCCTCTGGTTGGTGGGGTTCACACATTAGTTAAATTCGCAGAGCTACAGTAGTGAGCCAGTCGATGGGGCAAACTAAAACAGTATTACAGCACTACACTTGGTGTCCCCCTCAATAATTGCTCTTGAGAAAATTTAATGTAATTGTCCTCTCCAAAGTTGATATCAGATTTTCGCCCCTGCTACTGACAGACTCATCCTCTCTGGAATTAGATTAAATTCAACTTTATTGTCATTGAACAAGTACAAATACAGTACAAAGAAATGCGGTTAGCATCTAACCAGAAGTATTAAGTATAAGTATATTAAGTATATGTATATTGCAAGTGGAATGTATCAATGTGTAATGAAGGCAAATGCAGTACAGATGGCAATTCTAAATGTGCAATTGAGGCAAATAGGGGAGGGCAGAAAATGTACACGTATTAAGTATAATGGATGTTGCAAGTGGGATAAATAGTTGTGCGAGTACAAACGGCAATTCTAAATGTGCAATCGAGGCAAATTGAAGCAGTAAGGTAGCATGTGCAACTGGAATACAGGGAAGCAGAAATGAGTCCCCGAGGTAGACATGTATGTGTAACAACTGAAAAATGCAAATACAATGGCAATTCTAAATGTGCAAAAAGAATAATCTTTAAATCCGCAGTCAGGTTATTGACATGCTGCCAATTGACCTAATTAGTGGTGAGATGTTCCACCATTTTTTTTATTAACGTTACACAACCTTTCCAGTTTTTCAAAGGTGTTGCGGCATCAAATTCAAAGTGGGCATATATTTTTCAAAAAACAATAACATGTCTCAATTTCAACTTGTCTTTGTACTATTTTCTATTGTACATAAGGTTTAAATGATTTGCACATCATTGCGTTTGGTGATTTTTTACACAGCCTACCAACATTTTTGGAAACGGGGTTGTTAAAGGATTTGCTGCACACTACCTTGTTTAAACTATAAAGTTAAAAGGTGATTTATTTTCATCTCCAATATAATAGCGTTGAAAATATGGGATTTCGTTGTAGTAGCCTATGTTGATACATGTATTTCAGATATTTTGTGTACGGCATGATTTCGTCAATGCATTTCTTTGTATATTCATTAAAAACACAATTGTGCCCACTCTAAAAAAAAAATTAAAAACTTTATCAAGATCACAACTTTCGCAGATTATTCTAACCATCACAAACGGGAAAATATTCTCATACTGCCAATAATAATTTTCTAATGTTGGTAGCTTTTTTTCTCCTTGCACATTTCGCCCACCTCTTTAGACCTAACAGTCGTAGTTAGGATAGGCCTACTGGCTAGTCTTTACGAACAAATCGTAACAACTCGTGAACAATGATCAATCGTTCATCTGAATAAAGAATAAGTGGGGCAATCTATTGTGTGGATGGTCTAATTATAATATGTTGTCTGGAACTGTCGGTCTATATAATGCTGTCCCTAGAAGTTCACCGAAGGTATGTACAAAAAGAGCAGACGCTCTCTGCTATCCAAATAATCAGTAACACCAACTTTACAGGCAAAGCATCAGTGATTCTACAAAACGCATCTTAGCGATCAAAGACGGAGAAGAGAGCTGACCTGTAAACGGAACCGTGCCTAATTTTACAATGGTAAAACAGCAAATGCAAATGGCCGTACTAGAAGCATTGTCGGTGCTTGACTTGGAAGACTTGGATCAAGTAACAAGGAGCAAACTTGATGAGACATTTCAATACCTCTATGATGCTGTAATTTATGATAAATGGGAAGATTCTTCAGATCCCGGTTCCGACACTGAGACTCAGACTGCGCAATTGAAATGTAGGTCATATCAGGAACGTTATATTAGACTGACAATTTGCGTCGCAAGTTTACTCATCTCAATATTCTTGCACATATGGATGGCTATAGGTACGTAAACATAGTTAAATAGTATGGATTTCAAGTTATCACTTCTGAAGTGTTTCTTTTCTTTACTTAGTTCTGAATCGGTGGTGATAATATGGGACACAGTACAGTTGTTATTACTGTTAAAGCATTATGAATATGCGCATTGTTTGTGCTTTACCAAATGTAAATTGCATAATTGTGTTGTCAACCATTCAATCATATTGTCCTAAATGAATTGTTAATCTGTAAAGAAAATAACTTATCGTTTGCTTGTGTTTGGTTTTCATTTATAATTTATATTTTTCTATCTTAACATGAATAGTGCAAAATTTATATAGGGTAGTGTGTACAATAATTACTATGAAATTGATGAACATGGCAGTGGTCTTATGGCCTGACTTAAGACCTGACTTGAATATTTTGGAGTTATTTACCAGAAAATCCAAACAAACACAATTTCTTTGTAAAATAAATCAATATTCAAAACGGTCAGAATATTTAGAAGACGAATAACATTAATAATAAAGAGGAAGTAAACTGAATGATGGAAAAGAGAAAGACTCCAAGACATCTTACAATGAGGAGAGTTGTGCTCAGTCTGTGTGCAAATAATAGAATTGGCCAAATGTAGGAGGGAGAAGGGTTGAGAAAGATGTCTTGAGTTTAGTACTTGAGCTTGTTGCTTGCCTACAGAAATGATGGCCATGTGTCACAGTTGGCATTTCCTTGGGTTGTGGAGGTTATCATATTATTTCCGTCTGTGTCTTTCCTTTTTGTTCAACCCCTTTAAACTTTTTAAAACTTTGTTGCTTTATAAGTTTAAATACTGAAAATTATGTAATTGTGTTTTTACAACAGTCAATAAAATTGTCCCATTAAAATACTTTGATTTGATTAAGAACATGTTATTTTCTAAGAACTATTTGCATCAATTAAAGGTTAGAGTCCTCATATTTTTAGTGGAAAGCTGATTAACACCTGAGAACTGCCTCTTCTTTGAAGAATGTTTTGTGGGTAAAAAGTGTACCATTTAGGCTTAACTGCATCGGTAATCATGTGTCTTCTCTAACACTGCTTGGGTATGAAAGGTTTGTTTGGCTAATTATATTATTCCGTATCAGTTCTTCATTGCATGTTGACACCTGGGTGCCAGTGACCCAAACGTCAGTGGAGGCACTGCACTGTGGTCTGTTTGCTCCGTATGTTTTGTTTGTAGACCTGGTAAATACAGAGGTTTCTCTTTTAAAGACAACTGAGCTCAAGACAAGGCAATTGCTAAAGGCTTCTTCACAGTTAGTTTGTGTAGATATATATAAGCACATGGGTGGAGTTGTTTTTTAACATCAGAGTCTAAACCCCTTGTTTTGACAATAGTGTCAATAGTGCGTTTTAGCCAGTTGGATGTTTGCCTATGATGCATACTACCAACCTGACTTGGCTTTTTCTTTTGTAGCAAAATCTTCAAAAATCTTCAGAATTGTTTTGTGAGTGTTGGAATTATCCATTGTACATGGGAGTGGTCAAAGAAAACATATTCAGATCCTAGCCTGGCAAACTCATGCAGCAGTGCCATGAATAGTTATTGCCCCCTTGGTAAAATTATCAAAAAGGGTATTAAGATTAAGGTTAGGCATCACAGTACTGAGGTTAAGGTTAGAATGAAGGGTAAGGGTAAGGTAAAAAAGACTGACAAATAACACTTGTCTAAACAACAGAATTCCCAAACAAAAAAATGTCCCGCAACTCGCTGGAGACGACCTCGCAACCATCGGACTGAAAGTCAGTTGCGGAAACGTCCGACCGCTATCCCTGACCACAATGCCATAGCAAACATTCTCTAAATGGAACTATTAATATGTTCATAACTGAACCTGATCGTCGGTTTCCGATAGTGTCCTGTGGTATCTGGGTGCAATGCATTATGTTTTGTGACACACTCCACCTGTAACCATCATTAAAATATATTGTGATTCGTGCCACAGTAGACCTTTTGTTGGTTCGGACCAGACGGAATAGCCTTCTTTGCCCTCGCGCATCGATGAGCCTTGTAAGCCCAACACCCTGTCGCCGGTTTGTGGTTCGTCCCTCCTCGGACCACTGTCGGTAGGTACTCACCACTGTTTACTGGGAGCACCCCACAAGCCTTGCGGTTTCAGTGTTGCTCTGACCCAGTTGTGATGGAGGGATGTGACCTCCCACAATTTAACTGGTTGAGGCGGCAGATATGGACTTGACTCCGGTGAAAGAATCAGGCTCCAGAGGAAGTATGTCTGGTTAACAGAGCTTTATTTTGAGTTGCATTGGTAGTTTGAGTTGGTGTTTGTGTTGTGGTCTGCAAGAAACAAAGATAAATACAATAAGAATATCAATTTAAGCTGCAGTATAATGATGTCAATGATAAAGGAACTATACTAATAATCATGAATGGTATAGGAATCGACAGTGGTTAATATAGTTGCTAACTGAACAAGAAGCAGCAGCTTTAAACTTAAAATGAACAAATATTAGCTGTAGCTGTTACCAAAGTTACAAATAGGCTACAGACATGGAATGTTGAATAAATCACGAGGCGATTAAATGCACATAGCCTTCAGAGCACAGCAACTGTGATTCAATTCACAATAACCTCCTATACTATATTATGGAAGTTAACGTTAACATATAAACACTCAAAGCACACACAAAATGTGATATAAACCGGCGTTATCACATATTAACGGCAATAATTAGCTAAGTAGACTCTAACGAGCATGCCGTGGAGAAAGGAAAATAAGGCTTTCGTGACAACTCCTGCTATAACTTCGATCTAAATAGTTAAACTATACAGTTAAGCTAACACATATATTGTTCCTGCATGTGGTCACACAACAAACTCCACATGTACAATACTCACGTTTTCTTCACGAACGCACAAACCAGACAGAATGAAGAAAAGAATAAGGAAAAGGTCCGCTGCCTCTCTAAAACAGACATCAAAGCGCAGTGCCGCTCACTCAACCTACATCAGACTGCAGTATCGTCGTCCACCTGCAGGGGGCGTGGACAGGCTTTCCAACACCAGTCGTTTGGCCATAACAATTTGAGCCTTGTCAAAGTCGTGCAGGTCTTTACTCCTGCCCATTTCTCCTGCATCCAACACGTTGACTACAAGAACTGATTGTTCGCTTACCATTTAATCTACCCAGACCTTGACATGTGCCTTTGTTAGGAGATGATCAACATGATTTACTTAACCTGTGAGTGGTCACAATGTTTTGGCTCATCAGTGTATGTACCTAATTCCTGCGATACTATGTTGGTTTGGGGATAACTTCAAGACCGTTAATGTACCTTTGAGGGTGCATTTTAGAAATGTGTACTTTGTACGCTATTCGCACCCTTATTTCATGAATAGTTTTGTTTGTGGGCCTAAACTGAAAAGAAACATGTCTACACAGGGCACAGCCGTAATGAGATCAAGGTCTCGGTCTGTTTTCTCTGTTAAAATAAAGTTTGAAAAAATAAATTATGACAGTAGAAGAATTGACACATATTTGATTGATCATAGGGGTTATGTCTGCATGCCAAGCCATCGCATCTCATTATTTGTTTTGATCAAAATTCATGAATCAAAATACAGTAGATGGGCTTGGGTTGCAAGGTGTATTACTCTGGTAGGTGCCTCCTGGACTTTAAGCCCCCATACCACAAATCAACAGACAGAAGAGGAGCACGACGGTTAGCTTCTATTTTGGTTAACCTGAGCATGAAAAATTTTATATCTAATTGAACTGCTTTCATATTTATCTTGAATGTGTGTATTGTGAAGTACAAACTATATTTTGCTATTGTATTCTCCCAATTTAAATGTATTGTTATGACAACGTAGGACAAGGTATCAAAATAAAAAAAATTTCTAACCAAATTTCGAAGCTTTTAGCAATGGCTCACCGGACTGTTTTGGTACTCACATATGTACCCACATTTTTAACAAATTAAAGGGAAGCTAATGAAACAATATGAAACTATTCTTTGTCTACAGAGTGCTACTATAAAATTATATAATGTACTAAAGATAGAATGATGATTTTGACAGGCAGTCTCATATCTGTAACGTTTTATTGTAGACTACTTTTCAGTATGACTGTCTGCAAACGTCACATGCAAAGTTAGTTTTCATCAAGGGTTGATGTGAAGTATCCTTTCCTTTCTCTCTTTGTTAACAATCTTTCTAAGAATTATTGAATTTTCTATTACGTAGGTGTCGTAACATTAGCATAGACTCACTAGTCAGCACAATGCAATCATGATAACATGTTCAGACCCTCCATAGTGATACCGATGTTTTTAAATAAAGCATCAAAAATCCTAATTTGCAGCAAATCATTTTAAATTATATCTGCTACAGTGCTTTAAATGTGAGCATGAACTCTAGGAATGTACGGGTTCCTGCTCGTCTCGCCTCAAATGTGACTCAATGTGATAACACATCACTCCCAACAGGCCCAAGTCAAAACAGTAATATAAATTAGCTGAGCAACTACCGAAAAGCATAACATGGGTTGATGTTTGTTTTTTATCATTTCATCCTGTTACACCTGGGTCTGACTATTTCTATTAGATGTGGCATTGCCATTTACTCTCTTTTGTGCTACTCTTAGTTTGTGTGCTGTGTGACAACTCATGTGTGCTCCTTAAACCCAGGTTTGAGGGAGTGTTCCGGTCTGACTTGATTCTCTAAGCCTGTCCTAGCTCCTGTGGGCTGCTGTACAGTGAGGCATGTCCTTACGAATTTGTATCAATAAATACGATTAGGTTTGAATACATTGTGTGTTCAAGCCAAGGGCGGAGGAGTGGGTTTCCTATTGGGGGGGACACATTTAAAATGTTTGCAAAATGTTCTTATTATTTTGGGGGGGACGAATTTATCTGCTTCTAACATTGGGGGGGGGGCATGTCCCCCTGTTCCCCCCTGTTCCTACGATCTTGGTCCAAGCCCCCGACTACAGGACCATCCAGGTTACCAAAGATGGTGGCAGCGTTTATTACAATATTTCTCCCTTGTGCACTGGCCACCAGATAGTGCTCACAGGAGATATGCATTGTTTTGAGATTATGATTTAAAAGGTAATGTTGTTAGATGCCTTCTGTTATTTTAGTTTGTCTATATTTCAAAGGCAAGCAAAGGATACATTGTATAAATAATTGCAGTTTAGCGTGATTCTGTGAGCCATAGAATTAATCTACATAGCCCAAGTCTTGTTAAACAATGCCCTTCCTGTCATGGTCCTTGAGTAAAAATAAATGTCCATCTGTATCCTAAGATAATACCCACATCTACATAGTCTGTATGAAGGGACCGTTTAAATTGGTCCTTTTTCTAATTCGTTTAACTGTGTGAAATGGCCTGACTGTCTGGATCCTGGTGATCAACCAAATGTAAATGTAATGTGTCCACTCCTCAAGTCAATGGGACACACATTAACTCACCTTAGCATAGGTTTAATGTGTCCCATTGACTTGAGAGGCCATCTATTCATCACCAGCATCCAGCCATTCTGTTCTGGTATGCATTACTATTCGAATGATAATTGTTTTATCAGGATGTCTTGAAATTGCTATCAGGATTTATGCATGAGAGGTTTACTGAGTGTAATATGTTCAGCCTGACACAAAAAAATAAAGAATGAAGAATATATTTTACTGTGCAAATTTATAAAACCATAAAAAATTGCAAGATGCATTGTTAAACAAAACAATTTGACAAAGCATGCATTATAGCAGCAGCCAAATCACATGATACATTTTATCTTAAATCAAATCTTTTCACTGTTTTGACTGTAGGAAGAGTTTATTACTCCTGTATTAGGTCTCTGGTGATTGGTCCTTTGCTCTAATAAAGACCTTCTTCTGGCAAGGGCAGTAGTAATGTTTATACCCTATGTGCAAGGTATCAAAAACTGCACACAGGAGAGAAACTTTTAAATGTTCAAATGTGGGTATCATTTCATTGCATTTCCTTTACTCCTAAAGGTATCTGCTGCTTTGTGTGAGGAAGAACAGGAGGAGCACTGCCAGAGCCCTACAAAATGACCTCCAGCGGGCTGCTGGTGTGCATGTTTCTGACCAAACTGTCAGAAACAGACTCCATGAGGGTGGCATGTGGGCCCGACGTCCTCTAGTGGGACCTGTGCTCACAGCCCAGCACCGTGCAGCTTGACTGGAATTTGCCAGAGAAGATCAATATTGGCTGGTCCGCCATTGGTGCCCCCGTTCTCTTCGCAGATGAGAGCAGGATCACACTGAGCACATGTGACAGATGTGAAAGAGTCTGGAGACGCCGTGGTGAACAGTATGCTGCCTGCAACATCATCCAGCATGACCGCTTTGGAGGTGGGTCAGTGATGGTCTGGGGAGGCATTTCCTTGGAAGGTCACACAGACCTCCACGTGCTAGCCAACAGTACCCTGACTGCTGTTAGGTACCGGGATGAAATCCTCAGACCCATCGTCAGAACTTAACGTTGGTGCAGTTGGCCCTGGGTTCCTCCTGGTGCAGGACAATGCTTGGCCACATGTGGCCAGAGTGTGTAGGCAGTTCCTGGATGACGAAGGCATTGATGCCCTTGACTGGCCCTCACGTTCTCCAGATCTGAATCTAATTGAGAACTTCTGGAACGTTATGTATCGGTGCATCCGATGCCGCCAAGTAGAGCCTCAGACTGTCCAGGAGCTCACTGGTGCCCAGATCCAGGTCTGGGAGGAGATCCCCCAGGACACCATCTGCCGTCTCATCTGGAGCATGCACAGATGTTGTTGGGAGTGCACACAGGCACGTGGGGGCCATACACACTACTGAGTCACATTATGAGTTGCTGTGATGAAATTCACTCAAGTTGGAACAGCCTGTGTTTTCAATTGTTCACTTTAATTTTCGGTGTGAGTTTGAATCCAGCCCTCAATCAGTGGGTGATTTTGGTTTCTATTGACCGTTGTAACGTCATTTTGTCCTCAACAAATTACACAATGTACAGTAAAGATTTTGATCTTTAATTTACTTTGTTCATCGAGACCCGATGTGTGATGTGTTTTTTGAGCAGTGTATATTACTCATCTCTTCCTTCATCATGTCATGTCATGTGTTCAGAGTGGATGTCTTACAAACTGTCTTTATAGCCTACATTTTTAGTTAATCCTGTCATTCTTTAAGGGAGGATTATGTGCTATCACTAGTATTCTTAATGACACCAAATCATTAGTTTCCCCATACAGTGCCTTGCAAAATTATTCACAGCTGCTGGGGTAAAGTGCCAAAATGTGTTACCATCTCTGCACAAATACGGTACTTACTGTGAATACTGTATATGAGTCCTTATTTCCACAATGAATCCTATACCCTCACCTTAAACTATTCATAGTGTTGCATATTTCTTGTTATATTGTAATCACCCAGGGACAACTAGACATACAGTGCCTTGCGAAAGTATTCGGCCCCCTTGAACTTTTCGACCTTTTGCCACATTTCAGGCTTCAAACATAAAGATATAAAACTGTAATTTTTTGTGAAGAATCAACAACAAGTGGGACACAATCATGAAGTGGAACGAAATTTATTGGATATTTCAAACTTTTTTAACAAATAAAAAACTGAAAAATTGGGTGTG